>JAPDFW010000106.1:0-185000 GCA_028826165.1 Anaeramoeba ignava
AATAACTGTATATTTTGATTTAATACATCATATAATGGTTCAAATAATTGTTCTTGATTACATAAAACAATAATATTTTTATCAGCAATTAAATTGGCAACATTTTTCAAATCATGATAAGTTTGAATTTCTTTATCTTCATTGAAATATGATCCATATAAAAGCTTAATGTTTCTTTCTTTAAAATCTTTTTTCAATTTTTCAATAATTAATGGAAGAATTGTCATTTCTTCACAAATTATCATTAGATGTCTTGATTTTATTTTTCGTTCATTTGGGTTGATTTCTAAATTATCAGTAATTAGATTCATTGTTGATTTTTTTTCCATTATATCATCATTCCAATAACCATATTTTTTTAATAATGGTTCGATAATCTCATCAAAAAATTGTTTAGGTGCTCCTCCAAAATTTCTGAGAAATGATTGAAAAACAATTTCTAAAATTTCTTGTTTTGAACATTCATTTTTCCTATCTTTCTCTTTTATATCTTTCATATCATATCCAATCATTTTAATTAAATAATAAAAATCTCTTAATCCAAAGAAATTTTCCCTAATTATTCTTTCTTCACTTTCTTCAGTTTCTTTGATTTTTTTTTGTTGTGCTTGAAATATTTCAAGATAAATTTCTGCAAGTTTTTCTGGTATTTTGAATTCTTTTTTACTTGGTTTATAAATTGATGAGATGAAAATTGATTCAAAAATTGATTTTCCTGTTTCTTTTAATTCTTCTTTATCTGGATCATATCTTGGAAGGAATATTCCTCGATTTGTTTTACTTGCATCAAATTTCCAATTTGAAATTGCAATAATTGGGAATTTGTCTTCATCTCTTCTTGCATCTTGATTAGATAATTCAAGTTCTTTATGTAATACTTTTAATGGAAATTCTGGATTCATTTCTGCAAGTGCAACTTCATCTAATAAAACAACTGGAATATTTTCTCTTCTTTGATATTTAATTTCTTGATTTTCTTGATTTTCTTGATTTTCTAAATATTCTCTTTGTTGTTGATATCTTCTTGCTTGTTCAAATATTTTTTCTATAGCTCTTGGTGTTGTTTGAGGTGAACATTGTAATGGGAAAACTCGAATTCTTTTAAGTTTTCCTTCTCTAACATATTCATTATTTGATGAATTACTTAACCAATTCTTTAAAATATCGATTGATAATGATTTTGAAGTTCCTAATTTAAATTTAATTTTAATTTTAATTTTAATTTTAATTTTAATTTTGTAAATGAATTTTAATTTTAATTTTTAATTTACCTGGTTTTCCAATTATAAATAAAGGAATTTTGGTTTGAATACAAATAAATTCAACTAATAAATTTTCTGTTAATGCTTCATTTGCTGCAATTGCTTGTGATTTTAAATCTAAATTATCATCAATATTCCTAAAGAATTGTGTTCTGAGTTGATTTATAGCTTCTAAAAATTCATTTTTTGTTTTTGGGAATTTTGGCCTAATGTCTTTAAAAAAAGGAGGAATTTGAATATCTTGCAAAATATATGAATAATAAACTGATCTTAAATTATCTGAAAATCTACATCCATAACTTATAAAAATTGATAAAATAATTCCAATCATCATTTTCCTTTTCTTTTGTTGAAATCTAGATTGCTTCATTTCTTCAAATTCTTCAGGATCAATAAAAAGGTTAAGTGTTAAATCATCATTCAAAAGATATTCCCAAATTTTAAGTGTTCTTGTTGCATCTCTAAGTGAAATTGGAGTTTTTGTATCAAATAATTTTAATTTTACAAATTGATGTGATTTGGAAAGTAAATGCCTAAAAAGTTCAATTGATTGATTAATTTCATCTTGAGTAAATCCCCAATTACTCCTAAATTTTTGTTTAATCATTTCATTTAAATAAAGTTTTTCACTTTCATCATCAAGTGATCCAAAATCAAAAATATGATCAAAAAATGAATCAGGAATTTCTCTAACTTGATAAATAGCTTTTTGTAATTTTTTAACTTCTTTTGATCTTTCTCCATAATCAAAAATTAATTTTAATTCGAATCCATATTCTTTTTGATTTTCATTTTCAAATTCATTTTGAATTTGATTTTGATTTTGATTTTGATTTTGATTTTGATTTTGATTTTGATTTTGATTTTGATTTTGATTTGGAATTGCTTTTCTATAAGGATTTGCAATTGCAATAAATTGAAATTCTTTTGGAAGTGTTTTTCCTTTATAAATTCTATCAATAATTAAATTCTTCATTAATGAAATACATTCTTTGGAAGCTGTATTAAATTGATCAAAAATAAATATTTGTGGAATATTTTCTCTTCTGTTTGCTAATTCTTCTTCAATTATTCCACTTATCATTTCTTCTGTTGTTCCTCCATGAATATCTAAAACGTTTAAATATTTTCCAAGTAAATCTCGAAATAGAAATTTGATTAATCTTGTTTTTCCACATCCTGTTTCTCCTAATATAATAACTGGTAATCCTGAAGATAATCTTTGTTGAATTAAAACACATTTGATAAAATTATCATTTGTTAATCTATAATTTAAATTATTGATAATATTTGGTAAAATAAGTAATCTATTTTGTGTATCTCCAATTTTTAAAAGGAAATTTAAATTTTCTTGAATTGAATATTGATTTTCTGTTGAAATAGGTCCAAATGTAATATTTCTTAATCTTAATCTATTTTGTATTTCTTCAGAAAAAAATGGTTTTGTGATTTTATTTCGAGAAAGAACTTTAAAATAATCAATTGGTTGTTCTCTTTGATTTCTTGAAAAAGCTATAATTTGTGAATCTTCCATTTTTTCATCCCATGATAAAGATCTTGTAAATTTATTACATTGAGATTTTTTGTAAATACTTTCAGTTGAAGAAAATGATCTTTTAATAATTGTAAATATTGTTTCAATTATTAAATTTGAAATTGAATTTCTGAATTCTTGAGCCATTTCTCTTCTATTTGTAAATAATGTTGTTGTTTCTGGATAAAAATCATTCCAATCTTTAATTAATTTAATATAAAATCCAAATAAATTCCAAAAATTGTTTAATAACATAAAAGTTGCTTCATTTTCATTAATTCTATTAATTTTAAGAGTTTTATCAAATAATTTTTTTGGATTATAATTTGAATTTAGTAAAATTTCATTTCTTCTTGCAAAATTTAGATTATTAAAATTTTCTTCTTTTTGTTTTAAAAAATTTGAACAAATCATCATATTTTCATTAATATTTTGAATAATAATTTGGTTTTCATCAATTTCATATTTATATTTGCAAATAGTTTCTGAATCTGTTTTGCATTCTTTTTGTTCAATAAATTTAAGAGATGGGAAATATTTTAATCCAAATTCAGAATCTTTAACTCGTGAATTTGGAATTTCAAAATAAAACAAGTGTTTATCTGGTTTAAAAATGAAAGTAGAATCAGGATGTGAACATCTTTTATCTTCAATATTTCCAAATATTAATAATAACCAAATTAACTCAGCTGTTTCATTTCCAACAGAATAAGCTAAATCAAAATGGAAACATTTTCTTGAATTTGGTGATTTGTGTTCTTCTTCTATTAATTTTTGTATTAATGATTTTGGATCATCTTTTCGAATATCAATATGGCAATATTTATATGGATTTTCATTTTTATTTTTGGAATTGATTTCAAATAATTCTTTTCTAATTTGGAATGTTTTACCAGAACCTGCTAATTTTGAAACAAATACTTTCATTTTTTTAGATCTTTCTGGAAATTTCTCTTCCCATTCTTTTTGAATAAATCTTATTTGTTTTGATATTTTTGTTTCTTGATCATCTTTATTCTTCTTTTTTGCTTTTTCCAATTTAAATTCATTTTGAATTTGATCTTGTTTTAAACTTGTGAAGAAAGAACTCAAATAATTTCTTGTTTCATTTGAATTTTCTAATGAAAATAACATTATTGATTTTTGTTTTGTTTGTGAATTATGTTTTCTTGTTGTTTTAAGTTTTGAAATCAAATTTTTTTGTAATGTTTTAGAAAGTTTATGAGGGAAAATTATTGAAAATAATTGATCATCAATTAATGTTTGTGATTTTTTAAATAAAATAATAAATCTAGAAATATCATCTTGAGTTGTGTTTTTGTTACAAAAAAGAATTTGTTCTTTTGTTGGGAATTTTTTTGTGTATTTGAGATATAATGTTGTCAGAAGTTCATAAATTTCCATTTCTTTTTGAATTTGAATAACAAATATTGGTTCTTGATTTTGTGGTGGCCAATTTGTGGAAAATAATTTTTGAAGTTCATTTTGTGATTTTGATTCTTTTTTTTTTGTTTGAATATCTGTTAATTCTCTTTTGAAATAACGGAAATCTTTTGATTTATCATTTTTATCTCTTTTCCATTTAAAATTTTCATCTATTCCCAATAAATCAAGAGATTGTCTTATTTTTTCAATTTCTTTTGATTTTTTTGATTTAAGTGCATTATAAATTTCTTTAATTTGATCAAATTGATTTTCAAGTTTTTGATGTAATTCTTGAATAAATAATTTAAAATCTTCTTCTTCTTCTTCTTCATTTCTTTTCCATTTAAATTCTGAATTAATTTTTGATAAATGAAGAATTGGTTCAATTTTTTTAATTTCATCTCCATTATTTGATTTAAGAGAATTGTAAATAATTTTGATTTGTTCATAAGAATAAAAGAAACTGTAAAAATATTTTCTAATTACTTCTATTTCAATTTCTGTCCATTCTCTTTTCAATTTTCTCATTTCATCAATTATATTTTGCAAACTGTTTCTTGATTTAATTTCATATTTAATAGAATAGCCTTTAATGAATTTAGGATGAATTGATTTCTTGAAATGATCGAATAAATTAATCATTTCTTGAATAAGTGGAATATAATGAGTAAACTTTTGTACTTTTGTGTCTTTTTCTGCATTTTCAAGTAATAGCATATTAATATCAACAAAATCTTGAAAAGAAAATTTATTTTGATCATTTTTCTCTTTTAATTTAAAAATTTCACATTCAAATTCAATTTCATCTTTAATTTCAAATTTAAATGTTTTCTTGGGGTTAGATAAAATATTTTCTAAATTTTTGGATGCTTTTTGCTTAGGTGTTTCAAGTTGTCGTTTGATTAAATCAATAATTTCTGGTAACGAAATGAAAATTTGTTTAATAATTCTTGATTGTTGATCTTGATTAAATTCAAGTGATAATTTCTTTTTCCAAATTTCTTCATTTTCTTTGATTAAATTAATTAAATTGCTTAAAGTTGTAATTTTTGATTTTTCTTCTGATAAAAATTTTTCAAGTCTACTTCTAATATAATCAAAAGGTGCTTCAAAAATAAAAAACTCTTCATCAATCAATTCCATTACATTATTCCAATCGTCTGTATTATCTTTCATAAAATTGAATAATTGATCATTAAAAATTGGAACACCATCTCTTACTTCTTTTATAGGGAAAATATCTGAAAGGAATGAAAAAAATTCTGGATTTAAACTTTGAATAAATTTTTGATAAAGGTTATAAAATGATTCAACATATTTTAAACTTTTAGTTTCTGTTAATTTTCTCCAAAAATTGATTTAAATTCTTCAAATTCTTTATCTTTTAATTCAAATTTTTCACAAAAGTGAATAAAAACTGGATAATTTTGATTTGATTCTTTTCCAAATTCAAAAAAAGGAAAGTAAAGTGAATTTGAATGGATTTTTCTTTCTATTAAATCACCAAATTGAAGGATATTTTTATTGGAAGAATCTTCGGTAATAACAAAATAAAAAGGAACTTCTAATATTTTGTTTAAATCAAGTTGCAAATACCAAATGAATTCATTTTGTTTGTTTAGTTGATCCATTTCAAGGATTTCATTTTCATTTTCTTTTTCAATTTCTTTTTCTTTTTCTTTTTGTTTTTCTTTTTCTTTTTCTTTTTGTTTTTGAGGAATAACAATTAAAACTTTTTCTTTTTCTTTTTTCTTTTTAGGATCAATTAAAAGGAAAATTTGAATTAAATTTTGTTTTAAATTATTTAATTCCATTTTTAAAAAAAAAATGAAAAAAATGAATAAAAAAAATTTTTTTGTTTTTTATTTAAATTTAATTTTTTTGCCTGCATTTTATTTTAAATTTTTTTGTTTTTATTAATTTTTTTGGACACTTTTTTTCTTAATTTTTTTCAATTAGATCTATATTTAATATTATTTGGATCATCTTTTAATGAAATGAATAAGATTAAATTTAAGGAAACAAATTACATTTTGAATTAATTTTATTTTTTGCTTTTTTTTTTTACAATTAATTGATTTCTTTATTAGAAAAAAATTAAAATAAAGTCAGACAACTAAAAAAAATAATTGTTTTTTAAATAATAAATTAAAAAACAATAAAAAGGAATAATAAAATTTATTCAAAATGTATTTTAAAGAATTTTTTAATGGGAATTAATTAATTTAAATTATTTTATTTTTGAAAGAAACAATTAAATCAATCAATCAATCAAATCAAATAAATCAAACAAATAAATAAATAAAACAATCAATCAATCAATCAAAATCAATAAATAAAAAAAATAAATCAATCAACCAACCACCAAACCAATAAATAATCACCAATCAATTAATCAACCAATTAATCATTACCAACCACAACCAACCAATTCAACAATCCACCAAATCAATAAATCAAATCAACCACCAACCAAATCAATCCAACCACAAACCAATCAATTACCACCACCACCAATCAACCACCACAAATCAATCAATCAAATCAATTAATCAATCAATTCAATCAATCAATCAATCAATAATAAATCAATCAATCAATCAATTAAAATCAATCAATCTAAAATCAATCAATCTTAAAATAAATCAATCAATCTTAAAATAAATCAATCAATCTTAAAATAAATCAATCAATCTAAAATAAATCAATCAATCAATAAATCAATCAATAAATCAATCAATAAATAAATCAATCAATCAATCAATCAATCAAATTAATCAAATATAAATAAATAAATAAATAAATAAATAAATAAATAAATAAATAAATAAATAAATAAATAAATAAATAAATAAATAAATAAATAAATAAATAAATAAATAAATAAATAAATAAATAAATAAATAAATAAATAAATAAATAAATAAATAAATAAATAAATAAATAAATAAATAAATAAATAAATAAATAAATAAATAAATAAATAAATAAATAAATAAATAAATAAATAAATAAATAAATAAATAAATCAATCAATCAATCAATAAATCAATCAATCAATCAATTAATTAATCAATCAGTCAATCAATCAATCAATCAATAAATAAATAAATAAATAAATAAATTAATCTTAAAATCTTAAAATAAATCTTAAAATTAAAAAAGAAAAAAGGGATCATCAATAGGAAAAAAAAAAGGCAAAAAAAAACTTTCAAAATTTTTCATTTTTCATTTTTTTCATTTGAAATAAAATGATTTATTCAAAAGATTCTCTTACAAACAAAGTTGTTCTGAGTGTTTATTGTGAAAATTTAATTACTAAAGATTTATTTGGGTTATTATTATTATTATTATTATTTTAAATTATTGAAATAAAAATTATTTTTTCTGTTTCAAAAAAAAATTTAGTAAAGGTGATCCAATGGTTGTTGTTTATGAAAATGGACAAGAAATTGGAAGATCGGAAAGTTATAAAAGTAAATTCAATTTAATTAAATTATTTAAATTATTTTAATTAATTTAAATTTAAATTTAAATTTAGATGAACCAAATCCAGTTTTTATGAAAAGATTTGAAGTAAAATAATTTAAATAAAATAATTTAAATGAATAAATAAATTTGAATAAATAATTTTGTGAATAAAAGTTAATTTATAACATTGAACAAGTTCAAAAAATTGCTATATCTGTTTATGATATTGATTATGTTTCACAAGAGCTTTCAGAAAGAAATTTTATTAGTTCAATAACTTTCCCACTTTCAGAACTTTTTTCACAACCAACACTTACAATAACCAAAGATTTAGAAAATTCCAAAAAAAATAAATCTCAAGGGAAATGCACAATAATTGGATGGTTTGTGAAAAATGAAAAACAATGTTTCAACACAAAAGTAATTGGAACAAATCTTGATAAGAAAGATTTATTTGGAAAAAGCGATCCTTATTTAATTTTTTATTCAAAAAAAGCAGATGATTCAATTTGGTTTCCAGTTTATCAAACTGAAATTTTAATGAAAACTTTAAATCCAATTTGGGAACCAATTTCAATTAGAATTCATAAATTTGTTGGAGGAGAAATGCCAAATATGATTAAAATTGAATGTTATGATTGGAATAAATCAGGAAAAAGAGATTTTATTGGAGAAGGAGAATTTAATGTTGAAGAATTAATTCAAAAAGATAAATTTGAATTATCATTAATTGAACCTAAAAAAAAGGAAAAGAAGAAGAATTATCAAAATTCAGGAGTTTTAACATTTACAAATTCAATTATTACAGAAGAACCAACTTTTGAAACATTATTTCAAGAAGGTCATTCAATTTCTCTTTATGTTACAATTGATTTTTCTACTGCAAATTTTAAATGTAGCAAAAAATCATCTTTACATCATTTTGATAAAGAAAAAAGAATAACAAGTCCTTATCAAAAGGCAATAAGAAATTGTTTATCATCTGTTCAAAATTTGATAATTGATGATCCAATTTATACTTATGGATATGGAGCTAAAACAACAAAAGGAAATCAAGATTGTTTCCCATTAAATGGAAAAGAAAATGCAGGAATTCAAGGAATTGAATCAATTTTAATGGAATATGAAACTGCATTAAATGATGAGAAGAATTTTAAACAGTTAATTTAAAAAAAAATATATTTTTTTTGATTCAAGTATTTATTTAAAATATTCAAATGAAATAGAATTAGTTCTCCTACTATTCTTCCTTGTTTAGATCATGTTGTTGAAGAAGTTAAAAAGAAATCACAACAAGATACAATGAAATACAATGTTTTAGTAATGTTTGTTCGAGGAAATTACAAAAAACTTGATTTAATTAAACTTAAAATTATTGAAGCATCAAAATTACCTCTTTCAATAATTTTTGTTGGAGTAATTAATTCATTTTTAATCCAAAAAAAAGGAAGAAATAATTTTTAATTTATTTTCTTTATGATTTAGATTGGAAACAGATTTATTTCAACGAAAGATAGTACTATTGATGTTTTCTTTCCTTTTTATCTACTTGATTATGGATATTTGAGAAAACCAACTAAAAAACAAATTCCTAAAAGAGATATTGTTAATACAGTGTTTTATGATAGTTATCATGATTTATCTTCTTTTGAATTTTTTAAGAAAACTTTTGAAAAAGTAATTTTTTAAAAAATTTTTAAAATTTTAAATTCAAAATTAAATTTAAAATTAAAACAAAAAAAAAGGTTCCTGATCAAATGGTTGAATTTTACAGACAATTTCAAAAATAATTCAATTCTTTTAAAAATCAAACAAATTTTTTATTTTCATTTTTTCATTTTTCCATTTTTCATTTTTCATTTGAAATAAAATGATTTATTCAAAAGATTCAATAACAAACAAAGTTGTTCTGAGTGTTTATTGTGAAAATTTAGTTTCTAAAGATTTATTTAGGTTATTATTATTATTATTATTATTTTAAATTATTGAAATAGCAAAAAATTATTTTTTCTCTGTTTCAAAAAAAAAATTTAGTAAAAGTGATCCAATGGTTGTTGTTTATGAAAATGGACAAGAAATTGGACGTTCTGAATTTTATCCAAGTAAAATTTATTTTAATTTATTAAATTTTATTTTAATTTAATTTAAATTTAAATTTAGATGAACCAAATCCAGTTTTTATGAAAAGATTTGAAGTAAAATAATTTAAATAAAATAATTTAAATGAATAAATAATTTAAAATAAATAAATTTGTGAATAAAAGTTAATTTATAACATTGAACAAGTTCAAAAAATTACTATATCTGTTTATGATATTGATAATAGATCACAAGATCTTAAACATCATGATTTTATTGGTTCAATGATTTTCCCACTTTCAGAACTTTTTTCACAACCAACACTTACAATAACCAAAGATTTAGAAAATTCCAAAAAAAATAAATCTCAAGGGAAATGCACAATAATTGGATGGTTTGTGAAAAATGAAAAACAATGTTTCAACACAAAAGTAATTGGAACAAATCTTGATAAGAAAGATTTATTTGGAAAAAGTGATCCTTATTTAATTTTTTATTCAAAAAAAGCAGATGATTCAATTTGGTTTCCAGTTTATCAAACTGAAATTTTAATGAAAACTTTAAATCCAATTTGGGAACCAATTTCAATTAGAATACATAAATTTGTTGGAGGAGAAATGCCAAATATGATTAAAATTGAATGTTATGATTGGAATAAATCAGGAAAACCAGATTTTATTGGAGAAGGAGAATTTAATGTTCAAGAATTACTTCAAAAAGATAAATTTGAATTATCATTAATTGAACCTAAAAAAGCAAAGAAGAAGAATTATCAAAATTCAGGAGTTTTAACATTTACAAATTCAATTATTACAGAAGAACCAACTTTTCAAACATTATTTCAAGAAGGTCATTCAATTTCTCTTTATGTTGCAATTGATTTTTCATCTTTAAATTTAAAATGGAGCAAAAAATCATCTTTACATCATTTTGATAAAGAAAAAAGAATAGCAAGTTTTTATCAAATAGCAATAAGAAATTGTTTATCATCTGTTCAAAATTTGATAATTGATGATCCAATTTATACTTATGGATATGGAGCTAAAACAACAAAAGGAAATCAAGATTGTTTTTCATTAAATGGAAAAGAAAATGCAGGAATTCAAGGAATTGAATCAATTTTAATGGAATATGAAACTGCATTAAATGATGAGAAGAATTTTAAACAGTTAATTTAAAAAAAAATATATATTTTTTGATTCAATTATTTATTTAAAATATTCAAATGAAATAGAGTTCTTTGTCAAAGTATCTTTCCTTGTTTAGATCATGTTGTTGAAGAAGTTAAAAAGAAATCACAACAAGATACAATGAAATACAATGTTTTAGTAATGTTTGTTCGCAGAAATCTCAGGAAACTTGATTCAGTTAAACTTAAAATTATTGAAGCATCAAAATTACCTCTTTCAATAATTTTTGTTGGAGTAATTAATTCATTTTTAATCAAAAAAAAAGGAAGAAATGATTTTTAATTTATTTTCTTTATAATTTAGATTGGAAAAAGATGGATTAAATCTGGAGATGATACTATTGATTGTTTCCTTCCTTTTGATTTACTTAATTATGGATATTTGAGAAAACCAACTAAAAAACAAATTCCTAAAAGAGATATTGTTAATACAGTGTTTTATGATAGTTATCATGATTTATCTTCTTTTGAATTTTTTAAGAAAACTTTTGAAAAAGTAATTTTTTAAAAAATTTTTAAAATTTTAAATTCAAAATTAAATTTAAAATTAAAACAAAAAAAAAAGGTTCCTGATCAAATGGTTGAATTTTACAGACAATTTAACAAATAATTCAATTCTTTTAAAAATCAAACAAATTTCATATTTTCCTTTTTTTTTTGATTCAAAAAATCATTTCCAAAAAAAAATATCTTTTTCATTCCACTTTTTTATTTTTCATTTTTCATTTTTCATTTTTCATTTTTCATTTTTCATTTTTTCATTTTTTTTTTGCTTAATCAAAATGATTGATTTAAAAAATTCAAAAAATCAAAGAGTTTGTCTTGCAGTTTATTGTGAAAACATTCCAAAAAGAGATTATTTCACGTTTTGTTTACTAAATTGAATAATTATATATATTTTTAAATTATTGAAATAACAATTTTTTCTGTTTTCAAAAAAAAATTTAGTAAAAGAAATCCAATGGTTGTTGTTTATGAAAATGAAGAAGAAATTGGACGTTCTGAATTTTATCCAAGTAAAATTTATTTTAATTTATTAAATTTTATTTAAATTTTATTTAAATTTAAATTTAAATTTAGATGAACCAAATCCAGTTTTTATGAAAAGATTTGAAGTAAATTAATTTAAATAAATTTGAATAAATAATTTAAAATAAATAATTTTGTAAATAAAAGTTTTTTTATAATCCTGATGAAGTGCAAAATATAACAATCAAAGTTTTGGATCATTGTTTTCATTCAAAAATTTTAACTGATCAACCTTTCGTTGGATTAATTAATTTCCCACTTTCAGAACTTTTTTCACAACCAACACTTACAATAAATAAAAAGTTAGAACACATAAATCTTCAACCAGAAAATCCAGAGCCAAAATGCACAGTAATTGGATGGTTTGTGAAAAATGAAAAACAATGTTTCAACACAAAAGTAATTGGAACAAATCTTGATAAGAAAGATGCATTTGGAAAAAGTGATCCTTATTTAATTTTTTATTCAAAAAAAGCAGATGATTTAATTTGGTTTCCAGTTTATCAAACTGAAATTTTAATGAAAACTTTAAATCCAATTTGGGAACCAATTTCAATTAGAATACATAAATTTGTTGGAGGAGAAATGCCAAATATAATTAAAATTGAATGTTATGATTGGAATAAATCAGGAAAACCAGATTTTATTGGAGAAGGAGAATTTAATGTTCAAGAATTACTTCAAAAAGATAAATTTGAATTATCATTAATTGAACCTAAAAAAAAGGAAAAGAAGAAGAATTATCAAAATTCAGGAGTTTTAACATTTACAAATTCAATTGTTATAGAAGAACCAACTTTTCAAACATTATTGAAAGAAGGTCATTCAATTTCCATTTACGTTACAATTGATTTTTCTATTGCAAATTTTAAAAGAAAAGAAGAGAATTCATTCCACTATTTTGATAAAGAAAAAGGAATAATAAGTTTACATCAAAAGGCAATAAGAAATTGTTTATCATCTGTTCAAGATTGGCTAATTGATGATCCAATTTATACTTATGGATATGGAGCTAAAACAACAAAAGGAAATCAAGATTGTTTTTCATTAAATGGAAAAGAAAATGCAGGGATTCAAGGAATTGAATCAATTTTAATGGAATATGAAACTGCATTAAATGATGAGAAGAATTTTAAACAGTTAATTTAAAAAAAATATATTTTTTTTGATTCAAGTATTTATTTAAAATATTCAAATGAAATAGAGTTTATTCCAGAAGTATCTTTCCTTGTTTAGATCATGTTATTGAAGAAATTAAAAAGAAATCACAACAAGATCCAATGAAATATTTTGTTATTGTGATGTTTGTTAGGACAAATATTAAGCAAAGAGAAGAAACTTATCTTAAAATTATTGAAGCATCAAAATTACCAATTTCAATAATTTTTGTTTGTGTAAATACTTTATATTTATATTTATATTTATATTCAAGTTAAATTGAAGAAAAAAAAACAAAAATGTAATATTTGTTGATATTTTAGGTTGGAATTAGAAGCATGCAATTAAAAGGGAAGAAAGTTGGATGTTTTGGTCCTTTTGTAGGACTTGATTATGAATATTTGAGAATGCCATTAAAAAAACAAATTCCTAAAAGAGATATTGTTAATACAGTTGTTTTTGAAAGTCATTTAGAGTTAGATCATGAAAAAATATTTGATAGAACTTTCCAAAAAGTAAATTTTTTAATTTACAAATTATAAATTTAAAATTAAAATTAAAATTTAAATTTTATAAAACAAAAAAAAGGTTCCTGATCAAATGGTTGAATTTTACAAACAATTTAACAAATAATTCAATTCTTTTAAAAATCAAAATTTTATTTTTTATTTTCCTTTTTTTTTTTTCTTAAAAAAGAAACATTACAAAAAAAAAATGAAATGAAAAAATATAATATCATTTCTTAATAATTAAAGTTATTTATCTGAATTTTCTTTTTGAGAATTTGATTCATTATTGTTATTGTTATTATTATTATTTTGAAGAGAATTTTCATTCCCCAAATCATTTGAATCAATATTTCCATCAGTAATTTTTAAAGAAGAGATATTTTGTTGAGAAATATTTTGATCGGTATCAATATTATCCAAAGAATCAAGATTATCATTACTATCATCATTTTCTACATAGGGAAGAGTTAAATTATTAGGAAATAATCCAATTTTTGAGTCCAATTGCCCAACACTCATATTGACTCTTTTTGAAATTAATTCGATGATTTGGTCTTCTTTGAAACTGAGTTCGTTTTCGTTTCTTGCTTGATAAGAACTCAAAGTGATTAATTTTGTTAATTTTTCTGGTTTTGAATCTTCAAGTGAATTGAATCTCACTTTTTGCAGTTTGAATGCGCCTCTTTGTCCCTCAAGAATGGCCAGTCTTCCTTGTAGTGTTGATAATGTGGGGTAAATTTCATTCAAAAGATCATATGATTTTTTGTGGAGCTTGAGCTGAGAGTTTAATAAAGAGCAAAGAGAGCCAAGAAAATCAATATTTTTAAAAAGTTCCAATTCTTCGAATTTTTTTCTCATATCAAACTTTGCCAGTTCAAATTTATTTTTTGCATCAGAATAATCAAGATCGACAGAATTGATTTTTGAGATATCTTCTTTGCTTCTTTTTGAATAAAGCTCTTTCCAGTAAGTTTCGAAAATTTTGAGGGGTTGTTTTGTCTTTTTGATCAAAAGACCCATATTTTTGAGGGTTTGTGCGAAATCCTTGACAAAATTCTGGTGGTATTTTTCCTTCTGTGTTTCGATGACTTGCTGAAGCTCTCCGAATTTGATGAGATATTTTGCAATACTCAGTTCAGGATGCTGATACTCCTGGCCAAATTGGGAGAAGTCAAAGAGCTGGGATTCTTCTTTTTGGGGGGTTTTTTCAGAAGTTTGGCGCGAACGAGTTTGCGCGGCTTGTTCTTCTCTGAGGGCGTTCTCGCGGAGCTCCTCTTCCAAGTGCTCACCAAAAACAACGAGGGTTTCACCGAACATTTTGCCTAGCATTGAAGTTCTTGTGGCAGTTTTGGAGAATTGTTCGATGATCTTAAGACTCTCTTCTGTGTTTCTTTTGAGAGTATTATATTCGCGGTTGATTCCTTTGAGCAGCACGGAGTCTGGGTCTCTACCACGTTTTGTTTTGTCTTGGACTTTGGGTTTGAGTTTGAGCGTTCCTCCTCGAATTTTTTTGCCTTTTATTCCTGGCCATTGAATAGCGGACTTTTCAGTGCCGCATGAGATGATGTAGTCTTCGTGAACGAGAATAGTATTTATTGGGCCCTTCGAGACTTCTGTTGAAAAATCGCAGCGGAAATTCTTTGTGTTCCAGACTCTGATGTTTTTGTCTTTTGAGGATGAATAAAGATAAAAATCAAGTAAATGAATATCAGTTGTTTTTTCATTATGAGCTTGAAAAAAGTGGATCGGAAATCCCGAAATTGTACTGAACCAGCCAACAGTTCCATCCCAAGCGCAAGAAAACACAAGGTTATCGCCGTGAATGATCTTGACGATTGGTGCGCGGTGGGAGTCGAGTAGCTGCACACAGATTCCAGATTTGGGATCAAAAACACGAATCAAACCGTCACTGTAACCGCCATATAGAAGTCCGTTATTAGCTGTCAAAAAACTGGGCCAACTGACCCCGTTTGAAAAAACATTGAGACACTGGCCTGTCTCTATATCCCACAAATGAATAGTTTTGTCGACGCTTGAAGTGCACAAAGTACCGTGGTCAAGAACTACGCCTGTAACCTGGTCCGAATGGCCTTGCAGCACTTGAACATTCTTCGCAGTGTCGAGATTCCAAATGCGCACAGAACTATCATTTCCACCAGAGATGAGGAGATTCTTTTCAAAGGCGATGGTGGTTATTCTCCCCTCATGACCCTGAAAAATTTGTTTATTTTTTCCATCGTTCGAAATTTCCCATGATCTTATTGTTCCGTCTTGACTAAACGAATAAAGATCACTGTTATAGATTTCGAGCCCAAGAACCTTACCTTCGTGGCCGTAGAATGTTTTAGAGTTCTTCCCTGTGGAAGGCTCCCATTGTCGAATTGTTTTATCAAAAGATCCAGTGTAAATTATTGAACCGTTAGAAATGATTGATGTTATTGAATCTGTGTGTCCTGAAAATACAGCCATTGGCTCTAGAATTCCTCGAGGATTATCAGTGAACATTTTAAAGAAAACAAAAAATGAAGAAGTTTATTTGACAAAAAATTTTTTTTATTTTTTTTATTTTTTTTATTTTTTCTTCTTCTTTTTTAATTTCTTTTTTTTTTTAAGTAATGATTGGTTTATCTAAAAAATTTTCTCTTTATGACCATCTTCAAGATATTGTTCCAAATGTTTCTCTTGAAATGGAAGCAATTTTTTGTGAATCAAGTGATTCTGAAAAAGAAAATGAACAAAAGATTCGAAAGAAAGAAAATGCAAATTCCAACAGTAAAGATACATTTACCATTTTTAAAACAAATTTTTAAATGAATTTTTAAACAAATTTTTAAACAAATTTTTAAACAAATTATTAAAACAAATTATAAAACAATTTATAAACAAATTATAAATTTAATTATAAAACAAATTATAAACAAATTTTTAAAACGAATTATAAATTTAATTATAAATTTAATTATAAATTTAATTATAAATTTAATTATAAATTTAATTATAAATTTAATTATAAATTTAATTATAAATTTAATTATAAATTTAATTATAAACTTAATTATAAACTTAATTATAATTTAATTATAATTTAATTATAAACAAATTTTTAAAACGAATTATAAATATAATTATAAATATAATTATAAATATAATTATAAATTTTGTTTTGAATTTTTGTTATAAATTTAATTACAAATTTAATTACAAATTTAATTATAAATTTAATTACAAATTTAATTATAAATTTAATTATAAATTTAATTATAAATTTAATTATAAATTTAATTATAAATTTAATTATAAATTTAATTATAAATTTTGATATAAATTTTGATATAAATTTTGATATAAATTTAATTATAAATTTTATTATAAAATTTAATTAAAAAAGTGCAAAAAGAACATGAAAAGCAAAATGCAAATCAACCTAAATTTGAAATTAATGGAAATATTGTCGAAAACTCTTTTCTTGTTGGGCATGAAATGAATAATAAGTTTTTGATTTGTAGAGATTGTTTAGATAGCGTTTGTTATTTAAATATACTTTTATTTATCCAAAAAATTTAACAAAAAATTTTTTTCCTCATTTTAATAGAATCTTGTGAAAAAAACTTTTATTGATATGCTTGATATTTCAAATCATAAAAGAACAAATATTTATAAACATCATGAACTGTTTGAATGTGTTGGTGCTTCAATTAATTTAGATTTGTCTTTTATGAGTTTGATTTTATTACTTTAAATTTTTTCTTTTAATTTTTCTTTTAATTCAAAAACAAAATCAAAATCAAAATCAAAATCAAAAATAGTTTTAACTTTTAAAAAAGGCATTATATCTGATGATTTAAAAAGAGAAACAAGTAATTTTTAATTTTAATTTTAATTTTAATTTTAATTTTAATTTTAATTTTAATTTTTAATTTTAATTTTAATTTTAATTTTAATTTTAATTTTAATTTTTAATTTTAATTTTAATTTTAATTTTAATTTTAATTTTAATTTTAATTTTAATTTTAATTTTAATTTTAATTTTAATTTTAATTTTAATTTTAATTTTAATTTTAAATTTAATTTTAATTTAAATTTTAATTTTTAATTTTAATTTTAATTTTGATTTTAAAAATGAAAAATAGGATATCAATCTTTTATTGTTGAACTTCAAAATAATAATATTTTGAAACAATTTACAGATGAAACATCTTTTTATCAAAGAATATTTGTAAATTACTTTTTCTGTTTAAATTTTAAATTTATAAAAATAATTTAATTTAATTCAAATCAAATAATCCTTTTTTTTTTCTTCTTGATCATTTTCTTTTTAGTTTCTTCCAAATCATAGAAGTACTAAATATGAAGAAATTTTATCAATTCTTGATCAAAATTTCATTCGTGTTAATCGTCTTAATTTTAAAAATCAATCACAACATAAACAAAAAATTGTAAAAATCATTTTAAGAACGAATTTAAAATTATTTTAAAAAGGAATTTAAAATTAAATTCAAAAGGAATTTAAAATTATTTAAAACAACAAATTTAAATTTATTTAAAACAAGAAATTAAAATTATTTAAAAAAGGAAATTAAAATTATTTAAAAAAGGAAATTAAAATTATTTAAAAAAGAAATTTAAAATTATTTTGAAAAGAAATTTAAAATTATTTTGAAAAGAAATTTAAATTTATTTGAAAAGAAAATTAAAAATTATTTTGAAAAGGAATTTAAATTTATTTAAAAAGAAATTTAAAATTATTTAAAAAAAGAAACTTAAAATTATTTAAAAAGAAGGAATTTAAAATTATTTGAAAAGAAATTTAAAAAGAAATTTAAAACAAGAAATTTAAAATTATTTTGAAAAGAAATTTAAAATTATTTTAAAAGGAATTTAAATTTATTTGAAAAGGAATTTAAAATTATTTTAAGAACAAATTTAAAATTATTTTAAAAAAAGAAATTAAAATTATTTAAAACAAGAAATTAAAATTATTTAAAAAAGAAATTTAAAATTATTTTGAAAAGAAAATTAAATTTATTTAAAACAAGAAATTTAAAATTATTTTGAAAAGAAATTTAAAATTATTTTAAAAGGAATTTAAATTTATTTGAAAAGGAATTTAAAATTATTTTAAAACAAATTTAAAAATTAAATTATTATGTTTGTTTTTAATAGAAAATAATGACGAAACAAACAACTTCATATGTAATTTGTGAAAAATTCATTTGGTATCATTTCAGTCCAAAATCACAAAGATTATTTGTACTTAAACCAGTTCCAACAAGAAATGAAGAATTACTTTGTTATTCTTTTGAAAATAAAAAAACTCAAGTTATTTTAGATATGAGTTTAAAAATTTTAAAAACTCCTTTTTCAATTGAACCTAAATCAAGCGATGTTCATAAATCATATTGTAATCATAAATCAAATATGCATGGACTTTGTTCACCAAATTCAACTTATAATTTTCAGATTGTGAAAATATCAACTGTATTTATATTTAAATTAATTTAAAAATTTAAAAATTAAAATTAAAATTAAAATTAAAATTCATTTTTGAAATTAAAATTAAAATTAAAATTAAAATTAAAATTAAAATTAAAATTAAAATTAAAATTCATTTTTAAAATTAAAATTAAAATTAAAATTAAAATTAAAATTAAAATTAAAATTAAAATTAAAATTAAAATTAAAATTAAAATTAAAATTAAAATTAAAATTAAAATTAAAATTAAAATTAAATTTAAAATTAAAATTAAAATTCGTTTTTGAAATTAAAATTGAAATTAAAATTTAAAATTAAAATTAAAATTCATTTTAAAATTAATTTAAAAATTCACTTTAAAAATTAATTTTGAAAGGGTGCTTTTTGTTTATGTAGACAATACCCAGAAAATTTTGAAAATGAATCAATTCTTATTTCAATTTGGATTCTACATAGAAGAGAACAAATCAATCTCCAAATACCTTATTCAAAATTATCATCAAAACCATCAGGAAAATTAAAAGCATTTTTTGGATCAATTTATGAAATTCTTGTTATTTATATTCCTGGTTATTTTTTACAATTTCTTGATTGTACAAGACTTCATGAAACAACAATTCCAATGATTTTTCATGGTATTAAAAATCAAATATTTAAAATGAAAAGATTTTTTTGTTTAATTTTAAATTAAATTTTTCCAAAATATTTTTCAAACGGAAAAAAAAATTATTTAGAAAAAGAATTTTTAGATCCAATTCAAAAAACAAGTTTATTATTATCACCAATTTATTCAGAAGTAGATACACTCAATCGTATTCAAAGTGGTAAATATTTTTTTTATTTTTTTGAATTGAAAATTTATTTTTATTTTTTTAATAAAATAAAATAGAAAATGATCTTATTGATAATTATTCTGGAACTATTTATTCTTATACTATTTCAAAGGAATATTTAGCAAGTTTACTTCCAAAATATCATCAACTCTCAGAATTTATTGTTCATGTTTTTTTAACTCATATGATTGATGAAAAAATGCTTGAAGAAATGAAACCAAGTCTTTTAGATGAAACTATTTCATTTTCTTCTCAATTTTTTCAAGAATATATTTTTGCTTCAACTTTTCAAAATCTTCGAAAAAAGAATTTTCAAAAAAATTTAAGAAATTTTCGAAAAATAATTTTATCAATTATTCCAATATCAACAATAAATAATCTTGAATATGATGTATAATTTAAAATAATTAATTTAAAATAATTAATTTTAAATTTTAATTTTAATTTAAAAAAAAAAGAAACATGAATTATTTGATTTTATGAGAAATTCAATTGCTGAATATGAACTTCTAAGAATACAAGATACTTTTACAACAATTTCAGAATCAAGAACAATAAGACTCTCATTAACAAATTTACAAGAATCATTTTTACAATTCACAAGCAAAAATATAGCATCAAATGAAGAGAAGGCTTTAATGGTATTTCCTGAAATACAAGCATCACCTTTAACAAAGAAGAAGAAAAAAAAAGTGGAACAAAATTTAATCAAATCAAAAGTTTCTTTAAGTTTTTTTGAAACTTTAATCCAAGACCACATTTCTAAATACTTAGTCAATATTAAAAATCGCAAAACTATCATCAAACAATTACTCAAATTTTATCTCGAAACAATTACAAATGAAATTGAAAATTTGTTCAAATTTTTATTCGATAATTTGATTGAACAATATTTTGGTGATGAACAATCTGGTTTGCATTTTATTCCAGAACCAATTCCTTCAATTGAAAACTCAATGAAAGAAAATGAAAATTCTAAGAATAATTTTAACTATCTTAATAATCAAAGTGTTTCAAAAGAATTACTTTTTTTTAAACAAAAAAAGATGTTTGGATTAATGGAAAGATTATACATTTCTTTAGAAAAATTTTATCTTCCTTTTCCAAAAAATTTTCATCCAGTTTTTTGTCGATTAGGATTTTATTGTTTATCAAAACAGTGAGAATATTTATTTTAAAATATTTATTTTATAATATTTATTTTAAATATTTATTTTATAATAGATTATTTGCACATTATATAACTAATAATATGTTCCAAATCGATATAAGATTTATTCCAGAAATAACTCCCTTTCTTGACTTAAAAACAAAACAAGACCAAGAACTCAAAAACAGATTAATTTGTTTACTAAATGGAACTGAAGAAATTATAGAAGTTTCAGAAGCTTTTGAAGTCGATGAAAAATATTTACTTGAATATTATTCAAATTCAATTTCTGACCAAATAATAAATAAACTCAATTCTCAAAAATCACAAAATGTTCATCCTTTTTCAAGATCAACTGATTCTCATGAAATCATTAGATTTGAACCTTTAACAATAGTTAAAAATTCTATTCAAGAAATTGATACTAAATCTCAAATTCATTCAATTAAATTTCTTTTAAGTAAAATGGAAAAAATTTATCAAAAAAATTTAATTGAACCAGAAAAATTATTGAATTTGGAACAAATAGAAAAAAAATAAAAGAAAAAACAAAAATAATTTTTTTCATTTTTTCATTTTTTTGCTTTTTATTTTTTTCTTTTATTTTTTCTCAATTAAATTTAATGGAACCAACAAATACTTTTGAATTAATTGCAAATGATAAAACCAAATTAATTGGAAAAGAATGGCTTCCAAAAAACAAGAAAATTGATATAGTTGTTTGTTTAATACATGGATTTGCAGAATATTGTTTAAGATATAAACACGTGGCAAAATATTTTGTTGAAAGTGGAATCACATTTGTATCGATGGATCTTCGCGGACATGGAAAAAGCGGGGGAAAACAAGGATATGCAGAATCAATTACTAAATTCCGCGAAGATATTGAAATTTTAATCAATAGTGTTTTTGAAAGAAATGAAAAATTTTTTATTGATCCAAAAAATGTTCCACTTTTTTTATATGGTCATTCAATGGGAGGTTGTTTAGTTCTCGATTATCTGCTTAATAGAAAGGATCCAAGGCTTTGTGGTCTCATTTCAACTTCCCCTTGGCTTGATCTTCCTGAAGGAACAATTGGAAGTGTTAAGGTTGTTTTGGCAGAAATTATGAACTATGTTTGGGGAACTTGGAAGGAAAAATCTTCTTTAAAAACTGAATATATTTCAAGAGATCAAAAAGTTGTTCAGGATTATGAAAATGACCCATTGATTTTTAATAAAATTACAACTAGATTGTTTTGTGAAATTCAACATTCCGGTAAAAATGTTATTAAATTGGCTAAAAATTTGGATTTGGGTAAAAAATTAGGGAAAAATTTCCCTATTTTATTATTACATGGTGATGATGACCAAATTACTGACCAAAAATCTACTGAAAAATTCGCAAGAAGAGCTAAAAATAATGCTGATGTTATTATTCATATTATTAAAGATGGAAGGCATGAACTTCATAATGATCTTGAAAAAGATAGAATTATTAAACTTATTCGTGATTGGATTTTTGATAAAACTTTTTCTAATCAAAATCAAAATGAAAATGAAAATGAAAATCAAAATGAAAATCAAAATCAAAATGAAAATGAAAATCAAAATGAAAATGAAATTCAATTTGATGAAGATGAATTTAAAAGTTTTTCTTTATCTGAAAATGAAAATGAAAATGATTTTTAACAAATTTCCCAATTTCAATAATTTATCAATCAAAATTCCTATTTTTCTCAACAAAAGAATTTAAATAAAAAAAACCCAAAAAGGAAAATAATTTAAAAATGTAATTTAATATTTAATTTTATTATTAAAATATTAATTTAATGTTTTAAATTTAAATATTTTATTATTTAAATATTTAACATATAAATATAAAAAATAAGAATAAGTTTAATTTAATATTTAATTTCATTATTAAAATAATAATTTAATGTTTTAGATTTAAATATTTTATTATTTAATTATTTAACATATAAATATAAAAAATAAGAATAGATTTAATTTAATATTTAATTTATAAATTAATTTAAAAATGTAATTTTATATTTAATTTTATGTTTAAAATATTAATTTAATGTTTTAAATTTAAATATTTTATTATTTAAATATTTAACATATAAATATAAAAATAAGAATAGATTTAATTTAATATTTAATTTATAAATTAATTTAAAAATATAATTTAATATTTAATTTTATTTTTAAAATATTAATTTAATGTTTTAGATTTAAATATTTTATTATTTAAATATTTAAAATATAAATATAAAAATAAGAATAAGTTTAATTTAATATTTAATTTATAAATTAATTTAAAAATATAGTTTAATATTTAATTTTATTATTAAAATAATAATTTAATGTTTTAGATTTAAATATTTTATTATTTAAATATTTAACAAATAAATATAAAAATAAGAATAGATTTAATTTAATATTTAATTTATAATTTAATTTAAAAATATAATTTAATATTTAATTTTATGTTTAAAATAATAATTTATTGTTTTAGATTTAAATATTTTATTATTTAAATATTTAACATATAAATATAAAAATAAAAATAGATTTAATTTAATATTTAATTTATAAAATAATTTAAAAATATAATTTAATATTTAATTTTATTATTAAAATAATAATTTATTGTTTTAGATTTAAATATTTTATTATTTAAATATTTAACATATAAATATAAAAAATAAGAATAGATTTAATTTAATATTTAATTTATAAATTAATTTAAAAATATAATTTAATATTTAATTTTATGTTTAAAATAATAATTTATTGTTTTAAATTTAAATATTTTATTATTTAAAAATATGATGTTTTTTGAATTTGTGTTTTGAGTTAGTTTTGTTGATTTTTTATTCTAAAATTCTTTTAAAAGTTCTTTCTCAAAATTGAATAAAAAATTTAATTGGTTTGTTATTGTGGTTTTCATTTTTTCTTTTTTAAAAAATAGAATTAAAAAGAAATCCTTTTTTTTTGCTTATTTTTCTAATCTCTCAAGTGTCCAATTTCCATTTTCTTGAATATCTTTATTATTTGGGAAATTATTCATTGCTTTAATTATTATTGATATTCCTTCTTTTTTTCTAATTTCAATTCGATTTTCTTTTTATTTATTTTTGATTTGGATTTTAAATTAATTAATTATTTAATTATTTAATTATTCAAAAAAAAGGTTTTTAAATTGATAAAAATATTTTACCTTTATTTAAAGCAATATTACTTAAAGCCCAAATTCCATTTTCTTGAATATCTTGATTATTTGGGAAATTATTCATTGATTTAATTATTGTTGATATTCCATCTTTTTTTCTAATTTCAATTTTATTTTCTTTTTATTTTAATTTGGATTTTAAATTAATAAAATATTTAATTATTTAATTATTCAAAAAAAATGTTTTTAAATTGATAAAAATATTTTACCATCATTTGCAGCAATATTACTTAAAGCCCAAATTCCATTTTTTTGAATATCTTGATTATTTGGAAAATTATTCATTGATTTAATTATTATTGATATTCCATCTTTTTTTCTAATTTCAATTTTATTTTCTTTTTATTTATTTTTGATTTGGATTTTAAATTAATAAATTATTTAATTAATTATTTCAAAAAAAAGGTTTTTAAATTGATAAAAATATTTTACTATCATTCACAGAAATATTAATAAAAGCTCGACAAGAATAATTTTGGATATCTTCATTATTTGGGAAATTATTCATTGATTTAATTATTGTTGATATTCCATCTCGTATTCTAATTTCAATTTGATTTTCTTTTTATTTATTTTTGATTTGGATTTTAAATTAATAAAATATTTATTTAATTAATTATTTAAAAAAAAAGGTTTTTAAATTGATAAAAATATTTTACCATTATTTGCAGAAATATTACTTAAAGCCCAAATTCCATATTTTTGAATATCTTGATTATTTGGAAAATTATTCATTGATTTAATTATTATTGATATTCCATCTTTTTTTCTAATTTCAATTTTATTTTCTTTTTATTTATTTTTGATTTGGATTTTAAATTAATAAATTATTTATTTAATTATTTCAAAAAAAGGTTTTTAAATTGATAAAAATATTTTACTATCACTATTTGCAGAAATATTAATAAAAGCTTGACAAGAATAATTTTGGATATCTTGATTATTTGGGAAATTATTCATTGATTTAATTATTGTTGATATTCCATCTCGTATTCTAATTTCAATTTGATTTTCTTTTTATTTATTTTTGATTTAGATTTTAAATTAATAAATTATTTAATTATTTATTTCCAAAAAAAAGGTTTTTAAATTGATAAAATAGTTTTTACCATGATCTCCAACAGAAAAATTATGTAAAATAAAACATCCATTTTGTTGAATTTTTTCATTTAATTGAAATTCTTTCATCCATTGAATTGTTTTTTCAATATTAATATCTTCTTCAACTTTAATTTCTTTTGTTTAGATTTAATTTTAATTTTAATTTTATATTTAGATTTATATTTAGATTTAGATTTAGATTTAGGGAATAAATTACCATAAATTTTGCCTTCTTTTTGTTCTCGAAAATTTTGTAAATTAATTTGTATTTTTCTTTCTTCTATTTCAGGTTTATTTTCTCTTTTTGTTAATTCAATTTTATTTTGATTTAAATCATTTTCTTTTTCTTCTAATTTTTGTTGTTTTTGATTTATTTCATTTTCTTTTTTTTGTAATTTAGTTTTATTTTGATTTAAATCATTTTCTTTTTCTTCTAATTTTTGCTGTTTTTTATCCAATTTTTGTTGTTTTTGATCTAATTTTTGTTGTTTTTGGTTTAATTTGGTTTCTTTTTGTGTTAAATTTTCTGAAATTGATTTTAATTTTCCCATTTTTTCATCTAATAAATCAACAAAAAAATTAGATGGAAATAATTGAAATAATTGTGTTTTTTCAATTTTTTGAATTTCTTCTTTTGTAATTTGTTTCTTTTCTTGAATTTTAATTAAAATTTCATAAATAGTTTTTTTAATTGAATTTGAATTTGAATTTGAATTTAATTCTGATTCTTCTTGAAAAGATTGATTAAAATTGAGTTTATTATTTTTCATCCATTCAATAATTATTTCTTGAATTAAATTTGTTTGATCTCTTCCAAAATTTGAAATTAAAAAATCAATAATATTTAAGAATTCATTTGTTTTTAATTTTGAAATTTCTTTTTTCTGAAGAAGATTATTGTAATTTTTAAGAATAAAATTTTGACAAATTTCTAAAAGAAAATTTGAATGAATTTCTTTTGATTTTGAAAATATTTCAAATATATTATTTTGATTAATAATTGGTTCAATTTCTTTTTCAATTTTAATTTTTAATTTTTCTAATCTAATTATATCAGCAAATTTAAAATATTTTTCGAATTCTTGATGATTAATATTGATTTCACCTTCATAAATATATTTGATTATTGGTTCAACAATTTCAAAATCGAATTCTTTAAAATAAATTTGATTTTCTCCTTTTTCTTTTGTAAATAAATCAAAAAATGAACTTCTTGCATTTAAAATGATTTTGTGGCATTTTATTGAGTTTTCTTTCTCATTTTCTTTCTCATTTTCTTTCTCATTTTCTTTCTTGTTTTCTTTTTCATTTTCTTTCTTCTTTTCTTTCTTATTTTCTTTCTTATTTTCTTTCTTATTTTCTTTTTCATTTTCTTTCTTATTTTCTTTCTTATTTTCTTTACAATAAATTGTAAAATCTGTAAATTGTTTTTGAGTTTGATAAATTTTTGAAAAATTAAGTGATTGTTCTTTAAGTAAAATATTATCAATTTCTTTGATTGATAATTTGTATAATTCTTTTAAGTTTTCTGTGTTATTGTTATTGTTATTATTATTGTTATTCATTTTGTAATTTTCTTTTTTTTTTTTAAAAGAAAAAAAATGAAAAAAAAAAAGGAAAATTAGAAAAAAAGGAAAATAAAGAAAAAAAAAGGAAAATAATTTAAAAATATAATTTAATATTTAATTTCATGTTTAAAATAATAATTTAATGTTTTAGATTTAAATATTTTATTATTTAAATATTTAACATATAAATATAAAAAATAAGAATAGATTTAATTTAATATTTAATTTATAAATTAATTTAAAAATATGATTTAATATTTAATTTTATTATTGAAATAATAATTTAATGTTTTAGATTTAAATATTTTATTATTTAAATATTTAACATATAAATATAAAAAATAGAAATAGGTTTAATTTAATATTCAATTTGTAAATTAATTTAAAAATATAATTTAATATTTAATTTTATGTTTAAAATATTAATTTAATGTTTTTATATTTAAATATTTTATTATTTTAAATATTTAACATATAAATATAAAAATGAGAATAAATTTAATTTAATATTTAATTTATAAATTAATTTAAAAATATAATTTAATATTTAATTTTATTATTAAAATAATAATTTAATGTTTTAAATTTAAATATTTTATTATTTAAATATTTAACATATAAATATAAAAAATAGAAATAGGTTTAATTTAATATTCAATTTGTAAATTAATTTAAAAATATGATTTAATATTTAATTTTATGTTTAAAATAATAATTTATTGTTTTAGATTTAAATATTTTATTATTTAAAAATATGATATTTTTTGAATTTGTGTTTTGAGTTAGTTTTGTTGATTTTTTATTCTAAAATTCTTTTAAAAATTCTTTCTCAAAATTAAATAAAAAATCTAATTGGTTTGTTATTGTGGTTTTCATTTTTTCTTTTTTAAAAAATAGAATTAAAAAGAAATCCTTTTTTTTTTGCTTATTTTTCTAATCTTTCAAGTGTCCAATTTCCTTTTTCTTGAATATCTTTATTATTTGGGAAATTATTCATTGCTTTTTTAATTAATTCATTTCCATTTAATCTTTTAATTTCAATTTGATTTTCTTTTTATTTATTTTTGATTTGGATTTTAAATTAATAAAATATTTAATTATTTAATTATTCCCAAAAAAAAAGGTTTTTAAATTAATAAAAATATTTTACCATTATTTGCAGCAATATTACTTAAAGCCCAACATCCATTTTTTTGAATATCTTGATTATTTGGGAAATTATTCATTGATTTAATTATTGTTGATATTCCATCTTTTTTTCTAATTTCAATTTTATTTTCTTTTTATTTTGATTTGATTTGGATTTTAAATTAATAAAATATTTAATTATTTAATTATTCCAAAAAAAAGGTTTTTAAATTAATAAAAATATTTTACTATCATTCACAGAAATATTAATAAAAGCTCGACAAGAATAATTTTGGATATCTTGATTATTTGGGAAATTATTCATTGATTTAATTATTGTTGAAATTCCTTTTTTTTTTCTAATTTCAATTTTATTTTCTTTTTATTTTGATTTGGATTTTAAATTAATAAATTATTTAATTATTTCAAAAAAAAGGTTTTTAAATTGATAAAAATATTTTACCATTATTCCCTATAGCAATATTACTTAAAGCCCAACATCCTTGTTTTTGAATATCTTGATTATTTGGGAAATTATTCATTGATTTAATTATTGTTGATATTCCATCTTTTTTTCTAATTTCAATTTTATTTTCTTTTTATTTATTTTTGATTTGGATTTTAAATTAATAAAATATTTAATTATTTAATTATTCCAAAAAAAAAGGTTTTTAAATTAATAAAAATATTTTACCATCATTTGCAGCAATATTTTTTAAAGCCCAACATCCATGTTTTTGAATATCTTGATTATTTGGGAAATTATTCATTGATTTAATTATTGTTGAAATTCCATCTTTTTTTCCAATTTCAATTTGATTTTCTTTTTATTTTGATTTGGATTTTAAATTAATTAATTATTTAATTATTTAATTATTCCAAAAAAAAGGTTTTTAAATTGATAAAAATATTTTACCATTATTAAAAGAAAGATTATTTAAAGCCCAACATCCATGTTTTTGAATATCTTGATTATTTGGAAAATTATTCATTAATTTAATTATTATTGATATTCCATCTTTTTTTCCAATTTCAATTTGATTTTCTTTTTATTTATTTTGATTTGGATTTTAAATTAATAAATTATTTAATTAATTATTCCCAAAAAAAAAGTTTTTAAATTGATAAAAATATTTTACTATCATTCACAGAAATATTAATAAAAGCTCGACAAGAATAATTTTGGATATCTTCATTATTTGGGAAATTATTCATTGATTTAATTATTGTTGATATTCCATCTCGTATTCTAATTTCAATTTGATTTTCTTTTTATTTATTTTTGATTTGGATTTTAAATTAATTAATTATTTAATTATTTATTTCCAAAAAAAAGGTTTTTAAATTGATAAAATAGTTTTTACCATGATCTCCAACAGAAAAATTATGTAAAATAAAACATCCATTTTGTTGAATTTTTTCATTTAATTGAAATTCTTTCATCCATTGAATTGTTTTTTCAATATTAATCTCTTCTTCAAATTTAATTCCTTTTGTTTAGATTTAATTTTAATTTTAATTTTATATTTAGATTTAGATTTAGATTTAGATTTATATTTAGATTTATATTTAGATTTAGATTTAGATTTAGGGAATAAATTACCAGAAATTTTGCCTTCTTTTTGTTCTCGAAAATTTTGTAAATTAATTTGTATTTTTCTTTCTTCTATTTCAGGTTTATTTTCTCTTTTTGTTAATTCAATTTTATTTTGATTTAAATCATTTTCTTTTTCTTTTAATTTTTGTTGTTTTTGATTTATTTCATTTTCTTTTTTTTGTAATTTAGTTTTATTTTGATTTAAATCATTTTCTTTTTCTTCTAATTTTTGTTGTTTTTGATTTAATTCATTTTCTTTTTGTAAATTTTCATTTTTCTTTTGATTTAATTTTTGTTGTTTTTGATTTAAATGATTTTCTTTTTCTTGTATTTTTTGTTCTCTTTTTTCTAGTTCAATTTTATTTTGATTTATTTCATTTTCTTTTTGTAGATTTTCATTTTCTTTTTCTTGTATTTTTTGTTCTCTTTTTTCTAGTTCAATTTTATTTTGATTTAAATGATTTTCTTTTTGTAGATTTTCATTTTTCTTTTGATTTAATTTTTGTTGTTTTTGATTTATTTCATTTTCTTTTTTTTGTAATTTAGTTTTATTTTGATTTATTTGATTTTCTTTTTCTTCTAATTTTTGTTGTTTTTGATTTATTTCATTTTCTTTTTGTAAATTTTCATTTTCTTTTACTTTTAATTTTTGTTGTTTTTGATTTATTTCATTTTCTTTTTTTTGTAATTGAGTTTTATTTTTATTTAAATCATTTTCTTTTTCTTCTAATGTTTGTTGTTTTTGATTTAATTTTTGTTGTTTTTGATTTAATTTGGTTTCTTTTTGTGTTAAATTTTCTGAAATTGATTTTAATTTTCCCATTTTTTCATCTAATAAATCAACAAAAAAATTAGATGGAAATAATTGAAATAATTGTGTTTTTTCAATTTTTTGAATTTCTTCTTTTGTAATTTGTTTCTTTTCTTGAATTTTAATTAAAATTTCATAAATAGTTTTTTTAATTGAATTTGATTTTAAATTTGAATTTAATTCTGATTCTTCTTGAAAAGATTGATTAAAATTGAGTTTATTATTTTTCATCCATTCAATAATGATTTCTTGAATTAAATTTGTTTGATCTCTTCCAAAATTTGAAATTAAAAAATCAATAATATTTAAGAATTCATTTGTTTTTAATTTTGAAATTTCTTTTTTTGAAGAAGATTATTGTAATTTTTAAGAACAAAATTTTGACAAATTTCTAAAAAGAAAATTTGAATAATTTCTTTTGATTTTGAAAATATTTCAAATATATTATTTTGATTAATAATTGGTTCAATTTCTTTTTCAATTTTGATTTTTAATTTTTCTAATCTAATTATATCAGCAAATTTAAAATATTTTTCGAATTCTTGATGATTAATATTGATTTCACCTTCATAAATATATTTGATTATTGGTTCAACAATTTCAAAATCGAATTCTTTAAAATAAATTTGATTTTCTCCTTTTTCTTTTGTAAATAAATCAAAAAATGAACTTCTTGCATTTAAAATGATTTTGTGGCATTTTATTGAGTTTTCTTTCTCATTTTCTTTTTTATTTTCTTTCTTATTTTCTTTCTTGTTTTCTTTCTTATTTTCTTTCTTATTTTCTTTCTTATTTTCTTTCTTATTTTCTTTCTTATTTTCTTTCTTATTTTCTTTCTTATTTTCTTTCTTCTTTTCTTTACAATAAATTGTAAAATCTGTAAATTGTTTTTGAGTTTGATAAATTTTTGAAAAATTAAGTGATTGTTCTTTAAGTAAAATATTATCAATTTCTTTGATTGATAATTTGTATAATTCTTTTAAGTTTTCTGTGTTATTGTTATTGTTATTATTATTATTGTTATTCATTTTGTATTTTTCTTTTTAAAAGAAAAATGAAAAAAGAAAATTAGAAAAAGGAAAATAAAAAGAAAAAAAATAATTTAAAATATAATTTAATATTTAATTTTATGTTTTAAAATAATAATTTAATGTTTTTAGATTTTAAATATTTTATTATTTAAATATTTAACATATAAATATAAAAATAAGAATAGATTTAATTTAATATTTAATTTATAAATTAATTTAAAAATATGATTTAATATTTAATTTTATTATTGAAATAATAATTTATTGTTTTAGATTTAAATATTTTATTATTTAAAATATTTAACATATAAATATAAAAATAAAAATAGATTTAATTTAATATTTAATTTATAAATTAATTTAAAAAAATATAATTTAATATTTAATTTTATGTTTAAAATAATAATTTAATGTTTTAGATTTAAATATTTTATTATTTAATTATTTAACATATAAATATAAAAATAAAAATAGATTTAATTTAATATTTAATTTATAAATTAATTTAAAAATATAATTTAATATTTAATTTTATTATTAAAATAATAATTTATTGTTTTAGATTTAAATATTTTCTTATTTAAATATTTAACATATAAATATAAAAATGAAAATAGATTTAATTTAATATTTAATTTATAAAATAATTTAAAAATATAATTTAATATTTTAATTTTGTTATTAAAATAATAATTTAATGTTTTAGATTTAAATATTTTATTATTTAAATATTTGACATAAAAATATAAAAATGAAAATAGATTTAATTTAATATTTAATTTATAAATTAATTTAAAAATATGATTTAATATTTAATTTTATTATTGAAATAATAATTTAATGTTTTAGATTTAAATATTTTATTATTTAAATATTTAACATATAAATATAAAAATGGGAATAGGTTTAATTTAATATTTAATTTATAAATTAATTTAAAAATATAATTTAATATTTAATTTTATGTTTAAAATAATAATTTATTGTTTTAGATTTAAATATTTTCTTATTTAAATATTTAACATATAAATATAAAAAAATGAGAATAGATTTAATTTAATATTTAATTTATAAATTAATTTAAAAATATAATTTAATATTTAATTTTATTATTAAAATAATAATTTATTGTTTTTAGATTTAAATATTTTCTTATTTAAATATTTAACATATAAATATAAAAATGAGAATAGATTTAATTTAATATTTAATTTATAAATTAATTTAAAAATATAATTTAATATTTAATTTTGTTATTAAAATAATAATTTAATGTTTTTTAAATTTTAATATTTTCTTATTTAAATATTAAACATATAAATATAAAAAATGAGAATAGATTTAATTTAATATTTAATTAATAAATTAATTTAAAAATATGATTTAATATTTATTTTTATGTTTTAAAATAATAATTTATTGTTTTAGATTTTAAATATTTTATTATTTAAAAATTTAACATATAAATATAAAAATGGGAATAGATTTAATTTAATATTTAATTTATAAATTAATTTAAAAATATAATTTAATATTTAATTTTATGTTTAAAATATTAATTTATTGTTTTTAAATTTAAATATTTTATTATTTAAATATTTAACATATAAATATAAAAAATGAAAATATATTTAATTTAATATTTAATTTATAAATTAATTTAGAAATATAATTTAATATTTAATTTTATTATTAAAATAATAATTTATTGTTTTAGATTTAAATATTTTATTATTTAAAAATATGATGTTTTTTGAATTTGTGTTTTGAGTTAGTTTTGTTGATTTTTTATTCTAAAATTCTTTTAAAAATTCTTTCTTAAAATTGAATAAAAAATTTAATTATTTTGTTATTGTGGTTTTCATTTTTTCTTTTTTAAAAAATAGAATTAAAAAGAAATCCTTTTTTTTTTGCTTATTTTTCTAATCTCTTAAGTGTCCAATTTCCATTTTTTTGAATATCTTTATTATTTGGGAAATTATTCATTGCTTTTTTAGTTAATTCATTTCCATTTAATCTTTTAATTTCAATTTCATTTTCTTTTTATTTTTGATTTGAATTTTAAATTAATTAATTATTTATTTAATTATTTCAAAAAAAAGGTTTTTAAATTAATAAAAATATTTTACCTTTATTATTAAAAGAAATATTTCTTAAAGCCCAAATTCCTTTATATTGAATATCTTGGTTATTTGGGAAATTATTCATTGATTTAATTATTGTTGATATTCCTTCTTTTTTTCTAATTTCAATTTTATTTTCTTTTTATTTATTTTTGATTTGGATTTTTAATTAATAAATTATTTATTTAATTAATTAAAAAAAAAGGTTTTTAAATTGATAAAATTATTTTACCATTATTCCCTATAGCAATATTACTTAAAGCCCAAATTCCATGTTTTTGAATATCTTGATTATTTGGGAAATTATTCATTGATTTAATTATTGTTGAAATTCCATCTTTTTTTCCAATTTCAATTTGATTTTCTTTTTATTTATTTTTGATTTGGATTTTAAATTAATAAATTATTTATTTATTTATTTATTTCAAAAAAAAGGTTTTTAAATTGATAAAATAGTTTTTACCATCACTATTTGCAGAAATATTAATAAAAGCTTGACAAGAATAGTTTTGAATATCTTGATTATTTGGGAAATTATTCATTGATTTAATTATTGTTGAAATTCCTTCTTTTTTTCTAATTTCAATTTCTTTTTATTTATTTTGATTTGGATTTTAAATCAATAAATTATTTAATTATTTAAAAAAAAAGGTTTTTAAATTGATAAAATAGTTTTTACCATGATCTCCAACAGAAAAATTATGTAAAATAAAACATCCATTTTGTTGAATTTTTTCATTTAATTGAAATTCTTTCATCCATTGAATTGTTTTTTCAATATTAATCTCTTCTTCAACTTTAATTCCTTTTGTTTAGATTTAATTTTAATTTTAGATTTAATTTTAATTTTGATTTAGGAAATAAATTACCAGAAATTTTGCCTTCTTTTTGTTCTCGAAAATTTTGTAAATTAATTTGTATTTTTCTTTCTTCTTTGATTCTAACTTTGTTTTCTCTTTTTGCTAATTCAATTTTACTTTGATTTAAATCATTTTCTTTTTGTAAATTTTCATTTTTCTTTTGATTTAATTTTTGTTTTTTTTGATTTAAATCATTTTCTTTTTCTTGTATTTTTTGTTCTCTTTTTTGTAATTGAGTTTTATTTTGATTTAAATCATTTTCTTTTTTTTGTAATTGAGTTTTATTTTGATTTACTTGATTTTCTTTTTCTTCTAATTTTTGTTGTTTTTTATTTAATTTTTGTTGTTTTTTATCTAATTTTTGTTGTTTTTGATTTATTTCATTTTGATTTTCTTCTAATTTTTGTTGTTTTTGATTCAAATGATTTTCTTTTTGTAAATTTTCATTTTCTTTTTCATTTACTTTTTGTTGTTTTTGATTTATTTCATTTTCTTTTTTTTGTAATTGAGTTTTATTTTGATTTAAATCATTTTCTTTTTCTTCTAATTTTTGTTGTTTTTGATTCAAATGATTTTCTTTTTCTTGTATTTTTTGTTCTCTTTTTTCTAGTTGAGTTTTATTTTGATTTAAATCATGTTCTCTTTTTTGTAATTGAGTTTTATTTTGATTTACTTGATTTTCTTTTTCTTCCAATGTTTGTTGTTTTTGATTTAATTTTTGTTGTTTTTGATTTAATTTGGTTTCTTTTTGTGTTAAATTTTCTGAAATTGATTTTAATTTTCCCATTTTTTCATCTAATAAATCAACAAAAAAATTAGATGGAAATAATTGAAATAATTGTGTTTTTTCAATTTTTTGAATTTCTTCTTTTGTCATTTGTTTCTTTTCTTGAATTTTAATTAAAATTTCATAAATAGTTTTTTTAATTGAATTTGAATTTGATTTTAAATTTGAATTTAATTCTAATTCTTCTTGAAAAGATTGATTAAAATTGATTTTATTATTTTTCATCCATTCAATAATTATTTCTTGAATTAAATTTGTTTGATCTCTTCCAAAATTTGAAATTAAAAAATCAATAATATTTAAGAATTCATTTGTTTTTAATTTTGAAATTTCTTTTTTTTGAAGAAGATTATTGTAATTTTTAAGAATAAAATTTTGACAAATTTCTAAAAGAAAATTTGAATGAATTTCTTTTGATTTTGAAAATATTTCAAATATATTATTTTGATTAATAATTGGTTCAATTTCTTTTTCAATTTTGATTTTTAATTTTTCTAATCTAATTATATCAGCAAATTTAAAATATTTTTCGAATTCTTGATGATTAATATTGATTTCACCTTCATAAATATATTTGATTATTGGTTCAACAATTTCAAAATCGAATTCTTTAAAATAAATTTGATTTTCTCCTTTTTCTTTTGTAAATAAATCAAAAAATGAACTTCTTGCATTTAAAATGATTTTGTGGCATTTTATTGAGTTTTCTTTCTTGTTTTCTTTCTTATTTTCTTTCTTATTTTCTTTCTCATTTTCTTTCTTATTTTCTTTCTTATTTTTCTTTTCTTCTTTTCTTTACAATAAATTGTAAAATCTGTAAATTGTTTTTGAGTTTGATAAATTTTTGAAAAATTAAGTGATTGTTCTTTAAGTAAAATATTATCAATTTCTTTGATTGATAATTTGTATAATTCTTTTAAGTTTTCTGTGTTATTGTTATTGTTATTATTATTATTATTATTCATTTTGTAATTTTCTTTTTTTTTTATAAAGAAAAAAAATGAAAAAAAAAAGGAAAATTAGAAAAAAAGGAAAAATAAAGAAAAAAAAAGGAAAATAATTTAAAAATATAGTTTAATATTTAATTTTATTATTAAAATAATAATTTAATGTTTTAGATTTAAATATTTTATTATTTAAATATTTAACATATAAATATAAAAAATGAGAATAGATTTAATTTAATATTTAATTTATAAATTAATTTAAAAATATAATTTAATATTTAATTTTATGTTTAAAATAATAATTTAATGTTTTAGATTTAAATATTTTATTATTTTAAAAATATTTTGAAAATTGATTTTTGAAATTAAAATTTTATCTTTTTGAATTAAATTGAATTAATATTAATTTAGAAATTTGTTTTAAAATTTAAATTTATTTAATAATTTTTAAATTCAAAAATTAAATTAAAAATTAAATTAAAATAATTTTCCTTTTTAATAAAAATTAATAAAAAAAAATAATAATTTATTAATAAATTAATTTAAAAAATAATAAATTAAAAAGAAAATTAAATTAATTATTAATTTAAATTTATTCTTATTTTTATATTTTTATTTATTTTTCAAATTCCACTTTTTATTTATTTTTTTATTTAAATTTTTTTTTTCATTTTTTTCCTTTTTTTTTAAAACACAAAAAACAAAAAACACAAAAACAAACAAAAAACAAAAAAACAAAATGGATAATAATAATAATAATAACCAAATTGAAATTGAAAATGCAAATCAAAATGAAAATGAAACGAAAAATTTAGAAAAAAAAGTAACAAAAAATTTAATTAAAAATTATTCAAACCTTTTAAATGGAAATTCATTTAAAGATTTTTCAATTTTTGTTGAGAATAAATCAAATCCTTTTGAAATTAAAGTTCATAAATCAATTTTATCTTCAAGATCTCCTTTTTTTAATGAGTTTTTAAGGCAAGAATCTCATTCTATTTTTTTAAAACAATTTAATAAAAAAGAAATGGAATCAATTTTGAGTTATATTTATTATGGAAATATTTCTTTTGAGAATCAAGAAAATCTTTTTAAATTATTGGAAATTTCAATTTATTTTAAATTAAAGCCTTCCCCGCAAGCAAAAATATTTTCTTTTACTTACACTTACAAAAAATTAAGTGTAATCATTCTCAAAAAATTGAGAAAAATGATTAATAAAAGCAAATATATCTAACTTTCGAAGCTTATCAGGTGATTTTTTTTTCAAAATATCCATTTTAGGAAATGATATACCCAAGCTGCTGCATATAAATAATTAGAAGATTAGATTTAAATTTAATTTTCATGCTCAAGAATGAAAAAAATTATTAAAATTTTATTGAAATCAATAATTTCTATTGTTGCAGAACTTTCAGAATCTGGTCCTATTTTTTTCAACATGCTTAATTTATAGATTATTTTATATTCTTATTTAGGTTCAAATAAATTCAAAAACTTTCGTGTTTTATAGAAATAAGATGCTTATTTGTTGATCAAAAATTGGCATTTTTCAAATTTTATATCAACTCATTGATCATTTATTTTGTCGATTTCAACCATTAATCTTCTTTTTATTTTTATTTTTATTTGTTTTTCTCTTACTTTTTCTTATTTGTTGACAAACACTATTTAAATAAAAATATTTTATAAAAAAAAAATAACAAGATCACAAAACATTTTTCTTTTGACATTTTTAAAATTTTTCTTTTTCTATTTTCTTATTCTGTTTTTATCTTTTTATTTTTCAAATCTTTGTTTTAATTCGTTTTTTACATGAAAGCAATAACTTGTTATATTTGTGGGAAAAAAAAAATCCCTAAAGCCCAAGTTCCATCCAAAAATGAATTATTTTTGAAATTAGAATCTACTCAAGAAGAAAAAGTAATAAAAAATATGTAATCGGTGCTATAGAGATAATTTAAAAATGGTATATTTTACTTATTTTTTTTCTTTTTAATTTTTCTCATTCCATCTTTTTCAGAAAAATTTATTCAGGAAAAACAAGGATATCAAAGAAGAAAAATAGCTGCCTCAAACAAGAATTAGATTATTTAAAAGAGTTGGTTCAACAACAAAAAGAAATCAATCACCAATTCTCAATTTATAAAGAAAAGTCAAAAACAATTGAAAACAACTCTCTCTTGGGTGAATATCCTCAATGAAAAATGTGACAGCATCGCTAGAACTGAAATGGAACTTAGAGAAAATCTGTGTGAAGTTCAAAAGGAAAAAGAAAAATTTGAAGAATCAACAAATCACAATCCACTCACATTTGATGTATCAACTTACAAAAAGAAAATCAAGATTTAAAAACACAAGTGGAAAAATCAGATTAAAACGGGAATTTGAGGAGATAGTGTATATTATTGGAAAATTACTAAACCGAAAAGAAAGGAAAAAAGAAGGAGGAAGAACAAATGAAAAGAGATTCACTCAAAAATCTCTCTCAAAAATCAAACCCTCACTTGATGGTGAAAATGAAAACAATCAAAATGAAAACAATCAAAATGAAAAGGGAAAAGGAAAGGAAAAACAAAAATTGAATCTAAATCAATTAAAAATTCAGAAAAACTATATGAAAACGATCATAAAATGAGATCTGCATTTAATATTGGGACAAAATTGTAGGAATCAGTATTTTCAAAATTTTATAGATTCCTCAACTTATTTGAAATCAAGACACAAGATGGGTTTTGCAAGATTATTGCGATGAAGTTAAAATCAAATTAGCTCCAATAGTTAATAGTGTATGGCAGAATCAATTCTAGATTTATCTGCAGAGGAAGTAGAACAATCTACTGATCCTTCTTCAACACAAACCATGGAACATATGAGAAAAATCACTTTATATCTGATAAAGATATTGATAAAATTACTAACTCCTCAAGAAAATTATTTATTAATAAAAGAATTGACAAATTCATCTTCCCTTCTAGACCTCAAAGAAAAATATATCAATTAGTCATAAGTAAATGAAAAAAAAAATTCAATCGAAAGAAAAGATCAGAACAAGAATAATTCAAATCAACAGATAGAGAATGAATCTCAACCAGAAATCGATTCCACTAAAAATAGATTCGATTTTTCTCATGATGTAGCATATTCACATCGGAATAACCGAGCTGCAGATGCATGCGCAATTTTTATTGAAGCGAACACAAAATTTAACAGAATTATACATTACCAAAGAATGAGCTCAACTTCAACCATCCATCCACAAAGTTTAGAGGGATTTTTGATTCCCAAAGGAATACAAAAAGCTTTCGGAGAAATACAATATCCTTGCCACGGTCCATGACCAGAATACCTCATCTAAAAGTTAAACAGTGTTTCCCGAATATCATGCATTTACTAGATCCCTGGCACGTAACTAGATCAATTCGAAGAAGATACAACAAACTTGTTAACAAATTCTGTGGATCAAATAAAAAGAAACGCTCAAAAAGAAGAAAGCGAGAAAATGCGAAAAAGAACATTTGATGTCATGGAAAGAATCTATAATTTTTCCATTTTCTAAGATGTGTGCAAAAATCTTGCCAAGGCGATATGACGACTTTATTATCTGAATGGTTTAGATATTTTCTCCACGCTAAAAGGCGATCATTCCCCTTTGCCCAAAAATAGTCCATGCACAAAAAATGAAAATTCAAACGAAAAATAAACATCCTGAAGATAAAAATTACAAACAAAGAGGAGGAAGCATTCTTCAAAATGATACTTTCTGATTTCACCATTATTAAAAATTAATTTTTGTAGATATTTTTATCCACAAGCTACAACGAATCCTTTTTCAGCACTTTTAAACGGTTATCATGAAAAATAAGTCATTTTAAAAATTATAATCTTCTTTATCAACTTGCCATCATTGATTGGAACCAAAATAGGGAAAAAGAAAATGAAAAGGAAATAAATTTAGGAAACCAAGAAACGAAATTGAATTCAATGAAAAATGCATTACAAGAAAATCAAAAAGAAAAAGATATGGAATGGCAAAAAGAATTACTTCATCTCTCTTTTACCAGGTATCTTTCAAAAAGTACATCTTATTTGAAGAATTTAACTCTCTCAAGAATCAAAAAAAAGAAAAGAAATAGCTCAGAAGAAATTGTCCCTCCTCAAAAAGAAAAAAAAAGAAGTAGAAAGTCACCAAAAAGAAGCAAGTTTAAAAACAAAAACTTGATCTCAACATTTTTATTAAGTAAGATTCAACCCAATTTGTTTGATTTTGAAAACTATTCCTTGCTTCCTACATTTCAAATCCATTTCAAAGATGCTTTGGAGATGTTAAATCAAAAAGAAACTCATAAACAAACTCAAAAGGAAACAGAGAACTCATGTCCCAATATACATGATTTGCACATTTTTCCAATCAAAATCCTTCATTGTTATCAAGAAAAAGTAAAATCGATAATAAAAATGACGTTCCCATTCAAACAAAAACAAACAATCATAATGCTATCCAAAATATTCAACTTCCAAAACCAGAGAAATTCAACTCCTTGAGGAAGATTATATACACAACAAAAGAGAAGAAATAAAGAGATTTCTGAATGATTTAATTGATAACCCCATTAATCTGTATCTTCCAAAGTGGGATACAAGGATCATGTGGTGGAAAAGATGGGACTTAGAGCAAATGCTGGAGTCTCAAGATTTGTCTATTGGATTAGTAAATTTTTTATATCCTCAATATCAAAATGATGTAGAATTTACCAGATTAGATTTTGAACCCACGATCCAAAAATTACATCAAGAATACAAAGATTTTCAAGCATTCAAGAACAGAAGAAATCAAATTTATGAAGATTTTGATAAATTTTTAGAAGCTTCAAAAAAAAGTTATCCCAAATTGATTGACCATTTCAACAATTTCGTTGAAAATCGACCGAGAATGAACAAAATAGATGTCTTTTCTAATTGGTTGATGTCTCCAGAACTCAGAAACCAAATTGAATTGTTTGAATCGTTAATAGAATTTGAGAAAGGAGTGGATGGTTGGAAGCAATTAAGAACAATATTATTTAATTTTTTGAAGAATGCGAAAAGATTGATGAAATGGGATGAAAAGGAACCTTTTAGATATTATACCAATAATATATTTGACTAATCATCATTATGTGTGTTTTTTGATTGATAAACAATTTCATAAAATCTATTTATATAACACTATTCCAAAATATGCAAAAAAGGAAGTAGAAGATATGGGAAATCATATAAAACAGTATATTAAATGGCGCATAAATGAAAATTATGAAATTGAAGAACTAGTCAAGAAAAAAATCCAAGAAGATGGCGCCCAATGCGGGAATTCAGTACTACTTTTTTTATGGTTGATTTTCACTATTAAAATTCCTATTGAAAAAGCAGTGGAAATTATCAACCATTCACTTGCTGTCAGATTTAGATTCATGATCCTAAAATGTATTTGTAAATCAACCAGAATTCAATTATTATTCAAATCACCAGAATTCATTCAAGATATAATACAAAATCACCCCAAAAAATATCGGCACAATTCATTTTTTCTTTTTTGATGAATCTCTCTAATTTTTAAACGTTAAATTGATTTTTTTTCAAATCATTTTTTCACATCTTTTATTTTTCAAAATCTTTTACAAAGAAAAAATAAAGAATTTTTGTTGAAGGAAATAATTGAATTTTGTATTGGATTCAGTTAAAATTAATATATTTCAAAATGAAAAAAGAAAAAATTTGAAAAATTGATCAAAACAATTATCTTTTGAATTCTCATAAATTTCTTATTCATATCATTAATTGAATTTTTCTCATCAATTTCTTTCTCAATAATCAAGTTCAGTTGTATGAAACAGAATAGAAAAAAGAACCAAAATGAAGAAATATTCAACAAAATTTTCCAAAAGATAAAAATTTGTTTGAAAAGTTTTGGATTATGAAATTATGGAGATTGTCCCAAATAAAAAAAAAGTAGTATTTCTTTTTCTTTTTCCAAATAGAAAAAATTGATATTTTTTTAATCTATTCTTTAATTATTTTTTTTAATAAAAAGGGGAAAAATCAAATTTTTTATTTTTTTTTATTTTTTTTTCAAAGTGACAGCTGTCACTTCAAAAGGGGAAAAAATGACAAAATATTTTTGCTTGCGGGGAAGGCTTTAAATTTATTGAAAGAATTTATTCAAAAAAAAATTTCAAATTCAATTAATTATTCAAATTTTTTCCAATTTTTATTCCAAAATCGAAATTTAAATTCAAATGAAATTGAAATAAAATGTTTTGGATTCATAAATCAAAATTTTTCCCAAATTCAAAATAATGAGAATTTATTCAATTTAACTAAAGAAGAAATTATCAAATTTATTCAATTTAAACAAGAAAAAAAAGAAATTTTTCAATTTGATTTTTTTCAATTTTTAAATAATTGGATTGAAAAAAGAAATAAAAGATTAAAATTAAAGAAATATGAACACAAAATGAATGCAAAGAAAAGATTATTTCATTCTTTTTTTTCATTATTTGATAAAGATTCAATTTCAAAACAAGATTTTGATAAATTAAAACAATTTGATTTTTTTCCCAAATCTTTTTTAGTTAATATTCAAAACAAAGTTATTCAAGATAATCAAAAGGAAATTGAAGATAAAGAGAAGGAAATTGAAGAGAAATGGAAGAAAGAAGTTGAGAATAAAAACAAGGAAAATCAACAAATGAAAATTGAAATTGAAGAGAAATGGAAAAAAGAAGTTGAAGAACTTAAATCCAAATTTGAATTAATGGAATTACAAAAGATTTTTTCAGATTCAGAAATTATTCAAGATATTGAATATGTTAAGAAATTACAAGAATGGATAAATGATAATGATTTTTTTTCTAAAATGAAAAAAGGATTTTCAGCAAAAAGAGTTGGATTTGATTGTAAAAAATGGCATAAAGCAGTTGATGGGAAAGGAAAAACATTAGTTATTATCAAAACAAAACAAAATTTTATTTTTGGAGGTTTTACTCAAGTTGGATTTAAATATTCAAATGGAGAATGGATTAATGATTCAAATGCATTTATTTTTTCATTAAGAAATGATAAAGGGGATAGAATACCTGCAAAGTTTACAATTAAAAAAGGTCAAGAAGGAAATGCAATTTATTCTAATTTAAGTTATGGTCCAAATTTTGGAAATGGTAGTGGAAATGGACATGATTTTTATTTAACTTCTAATTTACAACCTGGTAATTCAAATATTGGTGGTAGTTATAATCTACCTAATGGAATTACTTATAATACAGATGAAGCTAAAAGTTATTTAGCTGGTTCTTATAATTCATGGGTTGTTGATGAACTTGAAACTTATTTCATTTAAAAATTAATTAATAATAAGAAAATCAAACTTTTTTTTATTTTTTTTTTCAAAATTTAATTCAATTTTAATTTACTTTTAATCAAATTAATTTCTTTAAAATAAAAAATAAGAAACGAATTTAATTTTAAATAATTTAATTTTAATTTAAAATATTTATTAAAAATTTAATTAATAAAAAATAATCCAAAAAAAAATAATAAATTTTAAAAATTGAATAATTTTAATATAATAAATAAAAATAAAAATTGAAAATAGAAATTAATAATAATTAAATTTAAATTCATTAATTAAAATATTAAAATAAAAATCAAATAAAATTTATTATTAAATAATATTTAAATATTAGTAAATTATAATCAAAATCAAAAATAGAATAATTAGTAAATTATTTTTAGAAAGTTTATCTTATTCAATCATGTTAAATTCAATTTATTTAAAAATTTTTAATTTTTAATTTTATTTTTAATATATTTTATTATAATTAAAATTGGAATAATAAATAATTAAAAATATTAATATAATAAATGAAAATATTATATTAAATTAAAATAAAATAAATTTAAATTAAATTATTATTAAATATTATTAAAATTAAATATTTATTTTATTAAAATATTTATTCCATTTTTAATATATTTTATTTTGGAATAATAAATAATTAAAAATATTAATATAATAAATGAAAATATTATATTAAATTAAAATAAAATAAATTTAAAATTAAATTATTATTAAATATTATTAAAATTAAATATTTATCTTTTATTAAAATATTTATTCCACTTTTTAATATATTTTTATTTTGGAATAATAAATAATTAAAAAATATTAATATAATAAATAAAAATATTATATCAAATTAAATCAAAATAAATTTAAATTAAATTATTATTAATTACTATTAAAATTGAATATTTATTTTTATTAAAATATTTATTCCACTTTTTAATATATTTTATTATAATTAAAATTGGAATAATAAATAATTAAAAATATTAATATAATAAATAAAAATATTATTTCAAATTAAAAATAAAATAAATTTAAATTAAATTATTATTAATTACTATTAAAATTGAATATTTATTTTTATTAAAATATTTATTCCACTTTTTAATATATTTTATTTTGGAATAATAAATAAATAAAAATATTAATATAATAAATGAAAATATTATTTTAAATTAAAATAAAATAAATCTAAGTTAAATTATTATTAATTATTATTAAAAATTAAATATTTATTTTTATTAAAATATTTATTCCACTTTTTAATATATTTTATTATAATTAAAAATTGGATTAATAAATAATTAAAAATATTAAGTTAATAAATAAAAATATTATTTCAAATTAAAATAAAAACAAATCTAAGTTAAATTATTATTAAATATTATTAAAAATTGAATATTTATATTTATTAAAATATTTATTCCACTTTTTAATATATTTTTATTTTGGAATAATAAATAATTAAAAATATTAAATTAATAAATAAAAAATATTATTTCAAATTAAAATAAAAATAAATCTAAGTTAAATTATTATTAATTATTATTAAAATTAAATATTTATATTTATTAAAATATTTATTCCACTTTTTAATATATTTTATTATAATTAAAATTGGAATAATAAATAATTAAAAATATTAATATAATAAATAAAAATATTATTTCAAATTAAAATAAAATAAATTTAAATTAAATTAAATTATTATTAATTATTATTAAAATTAAATATTTATGTTTATTAAAAAATATTTATTCCACTTTTTAATATATTTTATTTTAATTAAAATTGGATTAATAAATAATTAAAAATATTAATATAATAAATGAAAATAATATTTCAAATTAAAATAAAAATAAATTTAAATTAAATTATTATTAAAATATTATTAAAATTAAATATTTATCTTTATTAAAATATTTATTCCACTTTTTAATATATTTTTATTTTGGAATAATAAATAAATAAAAATATTAATATAATAAATAAAAATATTATATTAAATTAAAATAAAATAAATTTAAATTAAATTATTATTAAATATTATTAAAATTAAATATTTATATTTATTAAAATATTTATTCCACTTTTTTTAATATATTTTATTATAATTAAAATTGGAATAATAAATAATCAAAAATATTAATTTAATAAATAATAATATTATTTCAAATTAAAATTAAGAAAATTTAATATTTCGAAATTAAAAAAAGATTATTTGATTTAATTAAAATTTTGAAAAAAAGAAAGAAAATTTGTTTGTGTTTTTTTTGAATTTAATAAAGTTGAAAAACTTTATAAGGATTATCAAAATTAATTTTTGGATTATTATCATAAATTGATAAAGTTTTCTGATCCCAATCAAAAATAGAAGTTGTAATTGTTTTAGCAGAATCTGGAGGAATTGCATCTCTATAAATTGGCCATTGAGTATCTTGAGTATCACCCAAAATATCAACAATTCCTTGAGCTAAATTAGGATTATTCAATGGAGATCCAATTTCTTCAGCTCTTTTTAAACGATGAACAGAACTTTCATCAGTATATTGAGAAACATTCAAACGAAGAAACATATTGAAATGTTCGGAATAGTTATTTTGAGTAACTTCAAGAACATTCATTAATGTATAATTTGGATCATCGTTATTTGATTTTAAAAATGGATCAAAAGTTGTGTTTTGACAATAAGAAGAAGCAGCTTCAATATTGTAAATTTTTTTTGTGTTTCCATCTAAAACATTGAGTGAGAATCCTGAAGCAATTGAAGAATTTTTGATTTTGGAAATCATTTCATCAAAACTAGTTGAAGTGAGTGTATCTCTTGCAATAAAACTTCTTGCATGTCCTCCAATTTGAACACATTTTGGAAATACTGCATTCATTGAAAACATTAGATTGTGATCATTGAATCCATATGCAATTCCCCATAAACTTCCAGGATACATGAATGTGAAATAGTTGTTTGCTTCGTTTGAAGTTGTTCCTGTTTGATTTACAAATACAAATGCACTTGTATCTGTGATGTTGATATTTGCATCTTCGTTGTGACCTAATATTACTTTTTGATCATTTATAAGAACATCAGAACAAGCTTCAAGTTCTGGTTGTGGGAAAGGACTAATTTTGATTTTGATTTAGATTTAGATTTTGATTTTGATTTTGATTTAGATTTTGATTTTGAATTTGAATTTGAATTTGAATTTGAATTTGAATTTGAATTTGAATTTGAATTTGAATTTGAATTTGAATTTGAATTTGAATTTGAATTTGAATTTGAATTTGAATTTGAATTTGAATTTGAATTTGAATTTGAATTTGAATTTGAATTTGAATTTGAATTTGAATTTGAATTTGAATTTGATTTTGATTTTGATTTTGATTTTGATTTAGATTTAGATTTATATTTAGATTTATATTTTGATTTTGATTTATATTTATATTTATATTTATATTTATATTTATATTTATATTTATATTTATATTTATATTTATATTTAGATTTAGAATTATATTTATATTTAGAATTATATTTATATTTAGAATTATATTTATATTTATATTTATATTTATATTTATATTTATATTTATATTTATATTTATATTTATATTTATATTTAGATTTATATTTATATTTTTATTTTAATTTATATTTTTATTTATATTTATATTTATATTTATATTTATATTTATATTTATATTTATATTTTATATTTATATTTATATTTATATTTATATTTATATTTATATTTATATTTATATTTATATTTATATTTATATTTATATTTATATTTATATTTATATTTATATTTATATTTATATTTATATTTATATTTTATATTTATATTTATATTTATATTTATATTTATATTTATATTTTATATTTAGATTTATATTTATATTTATATTTATATATTTATATTTATATTTTATATTTATATTTATATTTATATTTTAATTTTATATTTTAAATATTTATATTTTTATATTTTTATATTTATATTTATATTTATATTTATATTTTATTTTATTTATATTTAGATTTTATATTTATATTTATGTTTATATTTATATTTATATTTATATTTTTTTTATATTTTATTTTTATATTTATATTTTATTTTATATTTTATATTTATATATTTTGAGATTTTTGATTTTTGATTTTGATTTAGATTTTTGGATTTGGATTTAGATTTATATTTATATTTATATTTATAATTATATTTATATTTATATTTATATTTATATTTATATTTATTTTATATTTATATTTATATTTATATTTATATTTATATTTATATTTATATTTATATTTATATTTATATTTATATTTATATTTATATTTATATTTATATTTATATTTTAGATTTATATTTAGATTTATATTTATAATTATATTTAATTTTATATTTTGATTTAGATTTAGATTTAGATTTAGATTTATATTTAGATTTATATTTATATTTATATTTATATTTATATTTATATTTATATTTATTTTTATATTTATATTTATATTTATAATTATATTTATATTTATATTTATATTTATATTTATATTTATATTTATATTTATATTTATATTTATATTTATATTTATATTTATATTTTATATTTATATTTATATTTATATTTATATTTATATTTATATTTTTATTTATATTTATATTTATATTTATATTTATATTTATATTTATATTTATATTTATATTTATATTTATATTTATATTTATATTTATATTTATATTTATATTTATATTTAGATTTAGATTTAGATTTAGATTTAGATTTAGATTTAGATTTAGATTTAGATTTAGATTTAGATTTAGATTTTAATTCTAATTTTAATTCTAATTCTAATTTTGATTTTAAGAAAAATTTACTTAACATAATTAATAACAGTTTTTCCAGTTTCAGATTGAACCAACAAACTTATCTCCAAAGAAAGAGTTAATAAAAAAACTTTATGAAAAGAAACATCAGCACCAGAAGCTAAACCTCTCAATTCATCCATATAATGAGGATATTTTAGATAATTAGCATCATAAAACTGAGTGTATTCTTCTAAATGATTTTCAAACCAAGGAATAAGAACATAATTTAAAACTGCACTTTCTTCAAAATATTTATAAATTCTTTCTTTCATTGCTAATCCAATTTGTTTTCCAATTTCAAAATGATCTGGTGATTTAACTTCTATTGTTGGAATTGATTTTGTAATTGAAATTAAAAATAAAAATAAAAAGCAAAAAAAGATAAAAGAATTCATTTTGTTTTTGTTTTGAAAAAAATGAAAAAAATTTTATTTAAAATTCGGAACAAAATAATTTATTTTTTTTTTGGATTTAATTTGATTTATTTTTTAAATAATTTATGTTTTGTTTTGTTTTTGTTTTTGTTTTTGTTTTTGTTTTTGTTTTTGTTTTTGTTTTTGTTTTTGTTTTGTTTTGTTTTGTTTTTTTTTGTTTTGTTTTTTTTTGTTTTGTTTTGAAAAAAATTTTTCAATTTAAATTAATTGAACTGTTTCTGTTTCCAATTCCAAAGTGTCTTCATTCAAAAAAGATTTATAAACTTCAGGCAAACGATATTCTTTCTCAACAATAACATCTGGATCATCTTCAAGTGCCTCATTAACAATCAAAAACAACTCAGTTGAAGTAGCAGAAATGATCTCAGTTGTCAAAGTGGAATCTGATAAATACGTTTTAATATGATTTGAGTTTTCGATTGTAATAGAAGGTGTTTTTTGCTTTACTCTCAACTCGATATTGTAAGAATTCAAAACAGAAGCGCCAGTCAAAGTTTTTTCGAAAATAACTGCGCATTGTTCGCAATGATCAACAACCACACTACTCACCATTCCTTGAACAAGAACAACAGTGTTTTTGCAGTTGAACACGCAAACATTTTGTTTGTGATTAACGTCATCCAAAATAATTCCATCCGAGCGGTTTACAAAATTCTCAACGAGCCATTCTTTTCTTATTCTTTTGAACACAGGTTCCTTTTCGGATTTCGGTTTATGAGTAACGGAAGAAGTAACGGTTCCAAATTGCTCATTTGCCAGTTCAAAAATGGAATTTTTGCTTTTTTCCCGAAAACTTGATTGGAAGCTTTCGTGCATGTGGAAAAGGTTTGCGATGTGGAATTCTCGCTTGCTTTCTTGATCCTCTTTTTCATCCTCAATATCCTTTTCATATTCAAAATCGAAATCCTCCTCATCTTTAAGTGTGTTCCATTGGATTCCGTTGTCGAAATGCTGGCCAATTAACGCTGCAAGTTCCTTGGCCATTGTAATAAAGGCAGAGCCCCATTTATAGGCTAAAGGATCGGATGTTTTTGATTCACGAATAATTTTATTTGCATGATACATTGAAGACTCTAAATAATTATGTGCATATTCTTTTATATTGCTACGAAAAGGTACGAAACCCATTATAGAAGTTGCGTCTGCTAACGCAAGAACCATGTCAAAGTAATCTGATGATCTGTGTGAGTTTTTGTAGTTGCTCACGTTCATTATTACATCGCTAATCGGTTGGTATACTTTTTCTAGTATGTTTTTGCTGAATGGTTCTTGATATTTTTTTGCATATTCAAGTAAATCGATAATTGATTCAATTCCAAATTTGAAAAAATCACAAAGAATTGCAATTTCACCTCCAATTTCTTGTGAAATTGCAATAAATGGGTCGAGATGAATTTGGATGAATTCTTGAATAACAGAAATTTGATTTTGATTTAAATTTTGATTTAAATTTTCTTTTTGATTTTCCATTATTTTAATTTAAGAAGAAGAAGAAGAAAAATGAATTTTTAAAAAATTAAAAAAAATTTTTTATTTTAGAATACAAAAAAAAAAAGTTTTTATTTATACAATTTTATAAATGATTTCTTAAATTCTTTCTTTGACCTTTTTTTCTTTTTTTGCTTTTCTTCTTTTCTGAATTTACTTTTTTAATTTTTTTTGGATTAGATTTTGAATTAGATTTTGAATTAGATTTTGAATTGGATTTTGAATTGGATTTTGAATTGGATTTTGAATTGGATTTTGAATTGGATTTTGAATTATTTTTTCCATTTTCATCCGGATAAGGAAAATTTTTAGATTTTAAATAAATATCACAATAATGCTTCTCACATTGTTTTGCAGACTTGGAACCTACGTGTGAAGCAATAACTCCCCAATTCCCAAAACCATGTAATTTAATTGCATCAAGAAGTAAAATTTCTTCAAGAAAATCCCAATTTGGAGTAAAAATGACTAATCTTTTACCAGAAATGACTAAATATGAGTGTTCTTTTTTATGTTTATGATTTTCTTTTCCTTTTGAAAAGCAATCAATACAAATATCCACATCAACACAAGTTGCACATCTAATATGAACACTATCTGTAATATCCTTTCCACAAAAATCACAATAAAAACCTGTTGAACGTTTAATCTTTTGTCTAATAATTTATTTTTAAGTTAAAATTTTGCATTTTGATTGAAAAAAATTTTTTGATTTAATTTTTTAATTTTAATTTTAATTTTTGTTTTTGTTTTTCTTCTTTTCTTTTTTAATTTGTTAATTTTAAATTATATTTTTTACTTACTTTGACATTTATAAATTAATTTTTTGTTTTTGTTTTTGATAAAATAAAATTAATTTTTTCTATTTTTTTTTTGTTTTTTTTTTTAATTTAAAAAGGAGAAAATCTTCTTTTTTTTCTTCTTTTTTTTTTTAAATTAAAAAAAATTAAAAAATTAAAAAAATCTTTATTATTTTAATTATTTTTCAATTATTATAAAGTTTTAATTTAATCTAAATTATTATAATCTTTTTTAATATTTTATTTTGAATTGATTTATCAATTTCAAATATATTTAAATAATTTAATAAAAATCTTTTTTGTTAATTAAAATATTTCTAAGATTAATTTTTTCTTTTTTTCTCTTTTAAAAAGAATTGAAATAAATAATGGATATTAAAAATGGTTATCTATACTTTATGGGTTTGAGAAATAATTTTTATTCTAATTAAATTTCTTTTTATTGATTAAATATTTGTGATTGTTTATTTTGTAATTTTTGGATCATGAAAACATAAAATTGGAAATATTTTATTTTAATCATTATATTAAAATTTTTTTTCTTTTTTAAAAGATAATACTTGATTTAATTTGTTTTTCAATTAAATTTTGACATGAACAAAAATGAAAAAAAATGAAAAAATGAAATTTAAAAAAATTGGAAAGTAAAAAAATCCAAATTTGATATCCAAAATTCTAATTTATAAATTAATTTAAAAATATAATTTCTAAAATAATTTTATGTTTAAATAATAATTTATTGTTTTAGATTTAAATATTTTCTTATTTAAATATTTAACATATAAATATAAAAAATGAAAATAGATTTAATTTGATATTTAATTTATAAATTAATTTAAAATATAATTTAACATTTAATTTTATGTTTAAAATAATAATTTAATGTTTTAAATTTAAATATTTTCTTATTTAAATATTTAACATATAATTATAAAAAATAAGAATAAGTTTAATTTAATATTTAATTTATAAATTAATTTAAAAATATAATTTAATATTTAATTTTATTATTAAAATAATAATTTATTGTTTTAGATTTAAATATTTTATTATCTAAATATTTAACATATAAATATAAAAAATAAGAATAGATTTAATTTAATATTTAATTTATAAATTAATTTAGAAATATAATTTAATATTCAATTTTATTATTAAAATAATAATTTAATGTTTTAGATTTAAATATAAAAGTAGAATGAAATTTTGTTTTATTTTTTTTAATTTTTGAAATTGAAAAAAGAAAAATGAAATGAAAAGAAGGAATTTGAATTGAAATTGGAATTGAAATTGAAATTGAAATTGGAATTGAAAAAAGAAAAATGAAATGAAAAGAAGGAATTTGAATTGAAATTGAAATTGAAATTTGAATTGGAATTGGAATTGAAATTGAAATTGAATTTGGAATTAAATATCCAAATTATCTTGAAGTTCTTGTTCTTCTTCGTTTTCTTTGATAATTTCTTTGATAATTTGTTTTCTTCTTTTTTTCTTATATAAAATAATTCCAAGAATAATTATTGAAATAATAACAATAATTGGAATAATTATACCTAAACTTATTACTGTTATTTTTGAATTATCATTAGGTTCATTTGTTGATGATATTGTAATTGAAGTTGTTGAATTAATTCCTGAATATTGATTAACTAAACAATTTAAATCAGCTGATGAATAAACTGAAATTTCATAATATTCTCCTCCTTTTAATCCTGAAGAAACTGAATAATTTGTTGTTAAATTTGTTAAGCAAATTGAAGTTGAATTATAAGTAAATGAATATGCTTTTAATCCACTTGATAAAATTAATGAATCCCAATTACATTCAAATCCATTAATTATTGAATAACAATTTAATGAAGTAATATTTCCTAATTTAGCTCTTGTTGAAATAATTGAACTAGGTAATCCTAAATATGGCGTTTCACAATTTAAATCTGAACATCCTCTAATTGAAATATTATATTCAATATTTCCTGATATTCCACTTATTATTCCAATTACTTCATTTCCACTTAAATCAAGAGATGTGAATTTTTCCCAATTTGTTTTATTATCAAGTGAAATTGAATAATTATTTGCATTTATTAATTTTGTGAAATTAAATTCAATTTCTTCAATTTTGGAAATTGTTTCATAAATTATTGGAGATGGTAAATTATCAGTTTTAATTGAAATTGATGAAATATATCCACATTTTCCATTTGAATTACATGCTGATATATTGATTTGATATTGTTGATTTGGGAATTGAACTGTAAATTGTTGATTTGATGAAGTTGGTTGATAATTTCCTGAATCATTTTGAGAAATTGATTGATAAGTAAAATTATAATAAAATGGAATTGAACAATTAATTGGTTGATTCCAATTACAATTAATATCGATTGAATTTGAAATTGAACATGTTAAATTTGTAATTTCTCCAAATATTAATGAAATTGATGATTCAACAATTTCTCCTTTATCATCTCCTTCACACTCATGTGTTCTACATCCACAAATTGAAATATTATAATCATTTTCACATTCAAAATCATTCCAAAAATAATCAAGTGAAGAATTATCAACTGAAATGAAAGATATTAAATCAGGTTCAGATTGAATGAAATAAGAAATATTATAATGATCAAGATGTGCAATTCCTTCATTGATCTGGACATTTGGATAATCCCAAGTAATATTAATTGAATTATTTGAAGGATTTGATAATTGGAAATCTTTTACAGAATCAATTTTTGTTGTTAAATTAACAAAAGAAGAAGATTCACCACATTTCATTGATTCATTATCACAAGCATGAATTTGAATTGAATAATATTCATTTCCAGTAATATTATCATAAATTGAAGAATTAAATTGTTGATAATAAGCATTCTCATCTTCAAGAATTGGAGAATCAATATCAATCCAATCATATCCATAATTAATTTGATAAATCAGAGTTGAAGGAAATTCAATTTTATCCCAATAACAATCAAATGATGAAAACAATGATGAACAATTAACAATATTAACTTGAGGAATGAAACTACCTTCATAAACAAATGTTTGATTTCCAACAGAAGCTCCAATAACAGTAAAATTTCCATAAATTGAAACAAATTCTGCGAATTGTGAAGCTGAAGGTTGATTGAAAATTTGTTCTTGATTCCAAATTGATCCATTATATCTGTAAATAAATGCTTTTTTTGTCTGAGTTCCAATAACAATAACATCTTCATAAATTGAAACAGAAGATCCAAAAGTTGTAGCTGATTCATTCAAAATTTGTTCTTCATTCCAAATTGTTCCATTATATCTGTAAATAAATGTTTGATTTGCCTGAGTTCCAATAACAATAACATCTTCATAAATTGAAACAGACCATCCAAAATCTGTAGCTGATTCATTCAAAACTTGTTCTTGATTCCAAATTGATCCATTATATCTGTAAATAAATGTTTTTCTTGAATTAGGAGCTCCAATAACAATAACATCTTCATAAATTGAAACAGAAGATCCAAAATTTATAGCTAATTCACTCAAAATTTGTTCTTCATTCCAAATTGTTCCATTATATCTGTAAATAAATGCTTTATTTCTACTAAAACTAGTTCCAATAACCATAACATCTTCATAAATTGAGGAATGCCATCCAAACATTGAAGCTGAAGGTTCACTCAAAATTTGTTCTTCATTCCAAATTGTTCCATTATATCTGTAAATAAATGCTTGACTTGAACCATAAGCTCCAATAACAATAACATCTTTATAAACTGAAGCACTCCATCCAAGCATTGAAGCTGAAGGTTTACTCAAAATTTGTTCAAGTTCAAAATTTGTTCCATTATATCTGTAAATAAATGCTTTTCTTTCAATAGGAGCTCCAATAACAAGAACATCTTTATAAATTGAAACACTTGTTCCAAAACTTCCTGAACCTGAAAATTGATCTAATAAATTCCAAATCCAAGCTTCATCTGGAGTAGAATAATATCTTGTTGTTTCTGTTAATAATCTTGTTGTTTCTAATTCTTGAATTATTGTGGAAATTGATTTTTGTTGATTTTGATTTTGATTTTGATTTGATTGAATTAAGAAAATATTGATAATTAAGAAAAAGGAAAAGGAAAAGAAAAGATTTAATTTCATTTTTGTTTCTTTTTTGTTTTGTTAACTATTTTATTTTAAAAATAAATAAATAAGAAATTAATAGAAAATGAGTTTATTTTTGTGTGTTTATTAGGTAAAAAAATTATTTTTTTTCTTACTTTTTTGTTCTTGTTTTTGTTTGAAAGAAAAAAAGAATAAGAAAAGAAAAAATGATTAATTTTTTTTTAATTAAATAAAATTGAGAAAAAAAAATGATTATTTTGTTTATTCTTTTAATTAAAAAATTGAATAAATGAATTTAAAATTAAAATTAAATTATATTTTAGGAATAATTTTTTATTATTAATTAATGATAATTTCTATTTAAATTAATGAATAAATTTTAATTTAAATTTTCCAAAAAAAAGAAAAAGAAATTTAATAAGAATTTAATAAGAATTTAATAAGAAAAAGAAAAAGAATTTTATTTCTAATTATTAATTAAATCTAAATTAAATCTTAATTAAATCTAAATTAAATCTAAATAAAATCTAAATTAAAAATTTGATTCAAATTTATTTCTTTTTCTTTTTAAAAATATAAAAAAATAAGAATAAGTTTAATTTAATATTTAATTTATAAATTAATCTAAAAATATAATTTAATATTTAATTTTATTATTAAAATAATAATTTAATGTTTTAAATTTAAATATTTTATTATTTAAATATTTAACATATAAATATAAAAATGAGAATAGATTTAATTTAATATTTAATTTATAAATTAATTAAAAATATAATTTAATAATCAATTTTATTATTAAAATATTAATTTATTATTTTAGATTTAAATATTTTCTTATTTAAATATTTAACATATAAATATAAAAAAATAGGAATAGTTTTAATTTAATATTTAATTTATAAATTAATTAAAAATATAATTTAATATTTAATTTTATGTTTAAAATAATAATTTAATGTTTTAGATTTAAATATTTTATTATTTAAATATTTAACATATAAATATAAAAATGAGAATAGATTTGATTTAATATTTAATTTATAAATTAATTTAGAAATATAATTTCTAAAATAATTTTATTATTAAAATAATAATTTATTGTTTTAAATTTAAATATTTTATTATTTAAGAATTTAACATATAAATATAAAAAATAAGAATAGATTTAATTTAATATTTAATTTATAAATTATTTTAAAAATATAATTTAATAATCAATTTTATGTTTAAAATAATAATTTAATGTTTTAGATTTAAATATTTTCTTATTTAAATATTTAACATATAAATATAAAAAATGAGAATAGATTTAATTTAATATTTAATTTATAAATTAATTTAAAAATATAATTTAATATTTAATTTTATGTTTAAAATAATAATTTAATGTTTTAGATTTAAATATTTTATTATTTAAATATTTAACATATAAATATAGAAAATAAAAATAAGTTTAATTTAATATTTAATTAATAAAATAATTTAAAAATATAATTTAATAATTAATTTTATTATTAAAATAATAATTTAATGTTTTAGATTTAAATATTTTATTATTTAAATATTTAACATATAAATATAAAAATGGGAATAGATTTGATTTAATATTTAATTTATAAATTAATTTAAAAATATAATTTCTAAAAATAATTTTATGTTTAAAATAATAATTTATTGTTTTAGATTTAAATATTTTATTATTTAAATATTTAACATATAAATATAAAAATGAGAATAAATTTAATTTAATATTTAATTTATAAAATAATTTAAAAATATAATTTAATATTTAATTTTATTATTAAAATAATAATTTAATGTTTTAAATTTAAATATTTTATTATTTAAATATTTAACATAAAAATATAAAAAATGAAAATAGATTTAATTTAATATTTAATTTATAAATTAATTTAAAAATATAATTTAATATTTAATTTTATGTTTAAAATAATAATTTAATGTTTTAGATTTAAATATTTTATTATTTAAATATTTACCAAATAAATATAAAAAATGAGAATAGATTTAATTTAATATTTAATTTATAAATTAATTTAAAAATATAATTTAATATTTAATTTTATTATTAAAATATTAATTTAATGTTTTAGATTTAAATATTTTATTATTTAAAAATATGATGTTTTTTGAATTTGTGTTTTGAGTTAGTTTTGTTGATTTTTTATTCTAAAATTCTTTTAAAAATTCTTTCTCAAAATTGAATAAAAAATTTAATTAGTTTGTTATTGTGGTTTTCATTTTTTCTTTTTTAAAAAATAGAATTAAAAAGAAATCCTTTTTTTTTTGCTTATTTTTCTAATCTCTTAAGTGTCCAATTTCCTTTTTCTTGAATATCTTTATTATTTGGGAAATTATTCATTGCTTTAATTATTGTTGATATTCCTTCTTTTTTTCTAATTTCAATTTTATTTTCTTTTTATTTATTTTTTGATTTGGATTTTAAATTAATAAATTATTTAATTATTTCCAAAAAAAAAGGTTTTTTAAATTGATAAAAATATTTTACCTTCATTTAAAGCAATATTTCTTAAAGCCCAAATCCCATATTTTTGAATATCTTGATTATTTGGGAAATTATTCATTGATTTAATTATTATTATTGATATTCCTTCTTTTTTTCTAATTTTAATTTGATTTTCTTTTTATTTATTTTTTGATTTGAATTTTAAATTATTAAATTATTTATTTATTCCCAAAAAAAAAAGGTTTTTAAATTGATAAAAATATTTTACCTTTATTTAAAGCAATATTTCTTAAAGCCCAAATTGCATGTTTTTGAATATCTTGATTATTTGGGAAATTATTCATTGATTTAATTATTATTGATATTCCTTCTTTTTTTCCAATTTCAATTTGATTTTCTTTTTATTTATTTTTTGATTTGAATTTTAAATTATTAAATTATTTATTTAATTATTTCCAAAAAAAAAGGTTTTTAAATTGATAAAAATATTTTACCTTCATTTAAAGCAATATTTCTTAAAGCCCAAATCCCATGTTTTTGAATATCTTGATTATTTGGGAAATTATTCATTGATTTAATTATTATTGATATTCCATCTTTTTTTCTAATTTCAATTTGATTTTCTTTTTATTTATTTTTTGATTTGGATTTTAAATTATTAAATTATTTATTTAATTATTTCCAAAAAAAAGGTTTTTAAATTGATAAAATTAATATTTAATTATTTTGATTTAAATTTGAAATTAAATTTAAAAAAATGTTTTTTTATTATTATTTCTTATTTTCAATTTTTAAATAAATTTAATAAAAAAAAGTGGATTGATTTTAAAAATTAAAGAGAAGAATAATAATTGATTTAGTTTTTAGTTTTTAAATTGATAAAAATATTTTACCTTTATTAAAAGAAATATTTTTTAAAGTCCAAATTCCATTTTCTTGAATATCTTGATTATTTGGGAAATTATTCATTGATTTAATTATTATTGATATTCCATCTTTTTTTCCAATTTCAATTTGATTTTCTTTTTATTTATTTTGATTTGAATTTTAAATTATTAAATTATTTATTTATTCCCAAAAAAAAAGGTTTTTAAATTGATAAAAATATTTTACCTTTATTAAAAGAAATATTTTTTAAAGTCCAAATCCCATATTTTTGAATATCTTGATTATTTGGGAAATTATTCATTGATTTAATTATTATTGATATTCCATCTTTTTTTCCAATTTCAATTTGATTTTCTTTTTATTTATTTTTTGATTTGAATTTTAAATTATTAAATTATTTATTTATTCCCAAAAAAAAAGGTTTTTAAATTGATAAAAATATTTTACCTTTATTAAAAGAAATATTTTTTAAAGCCCAACATCCTTGTTTTTGAATATCTTGATTATTTGGGAAATTATTCATTGATTTAATTATTGTTGAAATTCCTTCTTTTTTTCTAATTTCAATTCGATTTTCTTTTTATTTATTTTTGATTTGAATTTTAAATTAATAAATTATTTATTTATTTCCAAAAAAAAAGGTTTTTAAATTGATAAAAATATTTTACCTTCATTTAAAGCAATATTTCTTAAAGTCCAAATTCCATTTTCTTGAATATCTTGATTATTTGGGAAATTATTCATTGATTTAATTATTATTGATATTCCATCTTTTTTTCTAATTTCAATTCGATTTTCTTTTTATTTATTTTTGATTTGAATTTTAAATTAATAAATTATTTATTTAATTATTTCCCAAAAAAAAAGTTTTTAAATTGATAAAAATATTTTACCTTCATTATTAAAAGAAAGATTAATAAAAGTTTGACAAGAATAGTTTTGAATATCTTGATTATTTGGGAAATTATTCATTGATTTAATTATTATTGATATTCCTTCTTTTTTTCCAATTTCAATTTTATTTTCTTTTTATTTATTTTGATTTGGATTTTAAATTATTAAATTATTTATTTAATTATTTCCAAAAAAAAGGTTTTTAAATTGATAAAAATATTTTACCTTCATTTAAAGAAATATTTTTTAAAGTCCAAATTCCATTTTCTTGAATATCTTGATTATTTGGGAAATTATTCATTGATTTAATTATTGTTGAAATTCCATCTTTTTTTCTAATTTCAATTTTATTTTCTTTTTATTTATTTTTTGATTTGGATTTTAAATTATTAAATTATTTATTTCCAAAAAAAAGGTTTTTAAATTGATAAAATTAATATTTAATTATTTTGATTTAAATTTGAAATTAAATTTAAAAAAATGTTTTTTTATTATTATTTCTTATTTTCAATTTTTAAATAAATTTAATAAAAAAAAGTGGATTGATTTTAAAAATTAAAGAGAAGAATAATAATTGATTTAGTTTTTAGTTTTTAAATTGATAAAAATATTTTACCTTTATTAAAAGAAATATTTTTTAAAGTCCAAATTCCATTTTCTTGAATATCTTGATTATTTGGGAAATTATTCATTGATTTAATTATTGTTGATATTCCTTCTTTTTTTCTAATTTCAATTCGATTTTCTTTTTATTTATTTTTTGATTTGAATTTTAAATTAATAAATTATTTATTTATTTCCAAAAAAAAAGGTTTTTAAATTGATAAAAATATTTTACCTTTATTTAAAGAAATATTATTTAAAGCCCAACATCCATTTTCTTGAATATCTTGATTATTTGGGAAATTATTCATTGCTTTAATTATTGTTGAAATTCCTTCTTTTTTTCTAATTTCAATTTGATTTTCTTTTTATTTATTTTTTGATTTGAATTTTAAATTATTAAATTATTTATTTATTTCCAAAAAAAAAGGTTTTTAAATTGATAAAAATATTTTACCTTTATTAAAAGAAATATTTTTTAAAGTCCAAATTCCATATTTTTGGATATCTTGATTATTTGGGAAATTATTCATTGATTTAATTATTATTGAAATTCCATCTTTTTTTCTAATTTCAATTCGATTTTCTTTTTATTTATTTTTTGATTTGAATTTTAAATTAATAAATTATTTATTTATTTCAAAAAAAAAGGTTTTTAAATTGATAAAAATATTTTACTATCATTTAAAGCAATATTATTTAAAGTCCAAATTCCATTTTCTTGAATATCTTGATTATTTGGGAAATTATTCATTGATTTAATTATTATTGATATTCCTTCTTTTTTTCCAATTTCAATTTGATTTTCTTTTTATTTATTTTGATTTGAATTTTAAATTAATAAATTATTTATTTATTCCCAAAAAAAAGGTTTTTAAATTGATAAAAATATTTTACCTTTATTAAAAGAAATATTTTTTAAAGCCCAAATTCCTTTTTCTTGAATATCTTGATTATTTGGGAAATTATTCATTGATTTAATTATTGTTGAAATTCCTTCTTTTTTTCTAATTTCAATTCGATTTTCTTTTTATTTATTTTGATTTGGATTTTAAATAAATTAATTATTCCAAAAAAAGGTTTTTAAATTGATAAAATTATTTTACCTTCATTTTCAGCAATATTACTTAAAGCCCAAATTCCATGTTTTTGAATATCTTGATTATTTGGGAAATTATTCATTGATTTAATTATTGTTGATATTCCATCTTTTTTTCTAATTTCAATTCGATTTTCTTTTTATTTATTTTTGATTTGGATTTTAAATTATTTAATTATTTAATTATTTATTCCCAAAAAAAAGGTTTTTAAATTGATAAAAATATTTTACCTTCATTTTCAGCAATATTACTTAAAGCCCAAATTCCATGTTTTTGAATATCTTGATTATTTGGGAAATTATTCATTGATTTAATTATTGTTGAAATTCCATCTTTTTTTCCAATTTCAATTTTATTTTCTTTTTATTTATTTTTGATTTGGATTTTAAATTAATTAATTATTTAATTATTTCCAAAAAGGTTTTAAATTGATAAAAATATTTTACCATTATTTAAAGCAATATTACTTAAAGCCCAAATTGCATTTTTTTGAATATCTTGATTATTTGGGAAATTATTCATTGATTTAATTATTGTTGAAATTCCATCTTTTTTTCCAATTTCAATTTGATTTTCTTTTTTATTTATTTTTGATTTGGATTTTAAATTAATAAATTAATTATTTATTTATTTATTCCCAAAAAAAGGTTTTTAAATTGATAAAATAGTTTTTACCATCATCTCCAACAGAAAAATTATGTAAAATAAAACATCCATTTTGTTGAATTTTTTCATTTAATTGAAATTCTTTCATCCATTGAATTGTTTTTTCAATATTAATATCTTCTTCAACTTTAATTTCTTTTTTTAAATTTAATTTTAATATTAATTATAATTTTAATTTAGGAAATAAATTACCAGAAATTTTTCCTTCTTTTTGTTCTCGAAAATTTTGTAAATTAATTTGGATTTTTCTTTCTTCTTTTATTCTAACTTTGTTTTCTCTTTTTGCTAATTTAATTTTATTTTGATTTAAATCATTTTCTTTTTGTAAATTTTCATTTTTCTTTTGATTTAATTTTTGTTTTTTTTGATTTAAATGATTTTCTTTTTCTTGTATTTTTTGTTCTCTTTTTTCTAATTGAGTTTTATTTTGATTTAAATCATTTTCTTTTTCTTTCAATTTTTGTTGTTTTTGATTTAAATGATTTTCTTTTTCTTGTATTTTTTGTTCTCTTTTTTCTAATTGAGTTTTATTTTGATTCATTTGATTTTCTTTTTGTAAATTTTCATTTTTCTTTTGATTTAATTTTTGTTTTTTTTGATTTAAATGATTTTCTTTTTCTTGTATTTTTTGTTCTCTTTTTTCTAATTGAGTTTTATTTTGATTTAAATCATTTTCTTTTTCTTCTAATTTTTGTTGTTTTTGATTCAAACCATTTTCTTTTTGTAAATTTTCATTTTCTTTTACTTTTACTTTTTGTTGCTTTTGATTTATTTCATTTTCTTTTTTTTGTAATTGAGTTTTATTTTGATTTAAATCATTTTCTTTTTCTTCTAATGTTTGTTGTTTTTGATTTAATTTTTGTTGTTTTTTTAAATTTTCATTTTCTTTTTCATTTACTTTTTGTTGCTTTTGATTTATTTCATTTTCTTTTTTTTCTAATTGAGTTTTATTTTGATTTAAATCATTTTCTTTTTCTTCTAATTTTTGTTGTTTTTGATTTAAATCATTTTCTTTTTGTAAATTTTCATTTTCTTTTTCATTTACTTTTTGTTGTTTTTGATTTATTTCATTTTCTTTTTCTTCTAATTTTTGTTGTTTTTGATTTAATTCAATTTTATTTTGATTTAGATCATTTTCTTTTTCTTTTAATTTTTGTTGTTTTTGATTTAAATCATTTTCTTTTTGTAAATTTTCATTTTCATTTTCTTTTACTTTTTGTTGTTTTTGATTTATTTCATTTTCTTTTTTTTGTAATTGATTTTTATTTTGATTTAAATCATTTTCTTTTTCTTCTAATGTTTGTTGTTTTTTATCCAATTTTTGTTGTTTTTGATTTAATTTTTGTTGTTTTTGGTTTAATTTGGTTTCTTTTTGTGTTAAATTTTCTGAAATTGATTTTAATTTTCCCATTTTTTCATCTAATAAATCAACAAAAAAATTAGATGGAAATAATTGAAATAATTGTGTTTTTTCAATTTTTTGAATTTCTTCTTTTGTAATTTGTTTCTTTTCTTGAATTTTAATTAAAATTTCATAAATAGTTTTTTTAATTGAATTTGAATTTGATTTTAAATTTGAATTTAAATTTGATTCTTCTTGAAAAGATTGATTAAAATTAAGTTTATTATTTTTCATCCATTCAATAATTATTTCTTGAATTAAATTTGTTTGATCTCTTCCAAAATTTGAAATTAAAAAATCAATAATATTTAAGAATTCATTTGTTTTTAATTTTGAAATTTCTTTTTTTTGAAGAAGATTATTGTAATTTTTAAGAATAAAATTTTGACAAATTTCTAAAAGAAAATTTGAATGAATTTCTTTTGATTTTGAAAATATTTCAAATATATTATTTTGATTAATAATTGGTTCAATTTCTTTTTCAATTTTAATTTTTAATTTTTCTAATCTAATTATATCAGCAAATTTAAAATATTTTTCGAATTCTTGATGATTAATATTGATTTCACCTTCATAAATATATTTGATTATTGGTTCAACAATTTCAAAATCGAATTCTTTAAAATAAATTTGATTTTCTCCTTTTTCTTTTGTAAATAAATCAAAAAATGAACTTCTTGCATTTAAAATGATTTTGTGGCATTTTATTGAGTTTTCTTTCTCATTTTCTTTCTCATTTTCTTTCTTGTTTTCTTTCTTATTTTCTTTCTTGTTTCTTTTTTTGTTTTCTTTCTTATTTTCTTTCTTATTTTCTTTCTTCTTTTCTTTACAATAAATTGTAAAATCTGTAAATTGTTTTTGAGTTTGATAAATTTTTGAAAAATTAAGTGATTGTTCTTTAAGTAAAATATTATCAATTTCTTTGATTGATAATTTGTATAATTCTTTTAAGTTTTCTGTGTTATTGTTATTGTTATTATTATTGTTATTCATTTTGTAATTTTCTTTTTTTTTTTAAAAGAAAAAAAATGAAAAAAAAAAAGGAAAATTAGAAAAAAAGGAAAAATAAAGAAAAAAAAAGGAAAATAATTTAAAAATATAATTTAATATTTAATTTTATGTTTAAAACAATAATTTAATGTTTTAGATTTAAATATTTTATTATTTAAATATTTAACATAAAAATATAAAAAATAAGAATAGATTTAATTTAATATTTAATTTATAAATTAATTTAAAAATATAATTTATTATTTAATTTTATTATTAAAATAATACTTTATTGTTTTAGATTTAAATATTTTATTATTTAAATATTTACCAAATAAATATAAAAATGAGAATAGATTTAATTTAATATTTAATTTATAAATTAATTTATAAATATAATTTAATATTTAATTTTTATTATTAAAATAATAATTTATTGTTTTAGATTTAAATATTTTATTATTTAAATATTTAACATATAAATATAAAAATGAAAATAGATTTAATTTAATATTTAATTTATAAATTAATTTAAAATTTAATTTAATATTTAATTTTATTATTAAAATATTAATTTAATGTTTTAGATTTAAATATTTTATTATTTAAATATTTACCAAATAAATATAAAAATAAGAATAGATTTAATTTAATATTTAATTTAGAAATTAATTTAAAAATATAATTTAATATTTAATTTTATTATTAAAATAATAATTTAATGTTTTAGATTTAAATATTTTATTATTTAAATATTTAACATATAAATATAAAAAATGAGAATAAGTTTAATTTAATATTTAATTTATAAATTAATTTAAAAATATAATTTAATATTTAATTTTTATGTTTAAAATAATAATTTAATGTTTTAGATTTAATTATTTTATTATTTAAATATTTAACATATAAATATAAAAATAAGAATAGATTTAATTTAATATTTAATTTATAAATTAATTTAAAAATATAATTTAATATTTAATTTTATTATTAAAATATTAATTTAATGTTTTAGATTTAAATATTTTATATTTAAATATTTAACATATAAATATAAAAATGAAAATAGATTTAATTTAATATTTAATTTATAAATTAATTTATAAATATAATTTAATATTTAATTTTATGTTTAAAATAATAATTTATTGTTTTAGATTTAAATATTTTATTATTTAAATATTTAACATAAAAATATAAAAATGAGAATAAGTTTAATTTAATATTTAATTTATAAATTAATTTAAAAATATAATTTAATATTTAATTTTATTATTAAAATATTAATTTAATGTTTTAGATTTAAATATTTTATTATTTAAATATTTAACATATAAATATAAAAATGAAAATAGATTTAATTTAATATTTAATTTATAAATTAATTTAAAAATATAATTTATTATTTAATTTCATTATTAAAATAATAATTTATTGTTTTAGATTTATATATTTTATTATTTAAAAATATTTTGAAAATTGATTTTTTTAAATTAAAATTTTATCTTTTTGAATTAAATTGAATTAATATTAATTTGGAAATTTGTTTTAAAATTTAAATTTATTAATAATTTTTAAATTCCAAAAAAAAATTAAATTAAAAATTAAATTAAAATAATTTTCCTTTTTTTTAATAATAAAAAATAATAAAAATAATAATAATTTATTAATAAATTAATTTAAAATAATAAATTAAAAGAAAAATTAAATTAATTATTAATTTAAATTTATTCTTATTTTTATATTTTTATTTATTTTCAAAATCCACTTTTTATTTATTTTTTTTAAATTTTTTTTCATTTTTCCTTTTTAAAACAAAAACAAAAAACAAAAAAAAAACAAAAACAAAATGAATAATAATAATAATAACCAAATTGAAAATGCAAATCAAAATCAAAATGAAAATGAAATGAAAAATTTAGAAAAAAAGTAACAAAAATTTAATTAAAGATTATTCAAACCTTTTAAATGGAAATTCATTTAAAGATTTTTCAATTTTTGTTGAGAATAAATCAAATCCTTTTGAAATTAAAGTTCATAAATCAATTTTATCTTCAAGATCTCCTTTTTAATGAATCATTAAGGCAAGAATCTCTTTCTATTTCTTTAAAATCAATTTAATAAAAAGAAATGGAATCAATTTTGAGTTATATTTATTATGGAAATATTTCTTTTGAGAATAAAGAAAATCTTATTCAATTATTGGAAATTTCAATTTATTTTAAATTAAATTTATTGAAAGAAATTATTCAAAAAAAAATTTCAAATTCAATTAATTATTCAAATTTTTTCCAATTTTTATTCCAAAATCGAAATTTAAATTCAAATGAAATTGAAATAAAATGTTTTGAATTAATAAATCAAAATTTTTCCCAAATTCAGAATAACGAGAATTTATTCAATTTAACTAAAGAAGAAATTATCAAATTTATTCAATTTAAACAAGAAAAAAAAGAAATTTTTCAATTTGATTTTTTTGAATTTTTAAATAATTGGATTGAAAAAAGAAATGAAAGATTAAAAGGAAAGAAAGAAAAAGAAAAAGAAAAGGGAATTGAAAAGAAAAGATTATTTCATTCTTTTTTTTCATTATTTGATAAAGATTCAATTTCAAAACAAGATTTTGATAAATTAAAACAATTTGATTTTTTTCCTAAATCTTTTTTAGTTAATATTCAAAACAAAGTTATTCAAGATAATCAAAAGGAAATTGAAGATAAAGAGAAGGAAATTGAAGAGAAATGGAAGAAAGAAATTGAAGATAAAAACAAAGAAATTGAAGATAAATGGAAGAAAGAAATTGAAGAGAAATGGAAGAAAGAAGTTGAAGATAAAAACAAAGAAATTGAAAACAAAAACAAAGAAATTGAAGAGAAATGGAAGAAAGAAATTGAAAATAAAAACAAAGAAATTGAAGATTTGAAAACAGAGAATGAGAAAATGAAACAAGAAATGGAATTACAAAAGATTTTTCCTCAATTTTCAGATTCAGAAATTGTTCAAGATATTGAATATGTTAAGAAATTACAAGAATGGATAAATGATAATGATTTTTTTTCTAAAATGAAAAAAGGATTTTCAGCAAAAAGAGATGGATTTAATTCTCAAAATTGGCATTCAAAAGTTGGTGGGAAAGGAAAAACATTAGTTATTATCAAAACAAAAGATAATTTTATTTTTGGAGGTTTTACTAAAGTTGGATTTAATGGAAATCCAGGATACATTGGTGATTCAAATGCATTTATTTTTTCATTAAGAAATGATAAAGGAGATAGAATACCTGCAAAGTTTACATATAATGGCAATGGTTATGCAATTTATTCTAGATCAGATCTTGGTCCAGTTTTTGGTGATGATTATAATGATTTTCTATTAGGTTCTAATTTACAACCTGGTTATTCACATTTTGGTAGAAGTTATAATTTACCTAATGGAATTAATTATGGAACAAATGAATCTAAAAGTTATTTAGCTGGTTCTCATAATTCATGGGTTGTTGATGAACTTGAATCTTATTTCATTTAAAAATTAATTAATAATAAGAAAATCAAACTTTTTTTTTTTAATTTTTTTTTTCAAAATTTAATTCAATTTTAATTTACTTTTAATCAAATTAATTTCTTTAAAATAATAAATAAGAAACAAATTTAATTTTAAATAATTTAATTTTAATTTAAAATATTTATTAAAAATTTAATTAATAAAAAATAATCCAAAAAAAAATAATAAATTTTAAAAATTGAATATTTTTAATATAATAAATAAAAATAAAAATTGAAAATAGAAATTAATAATAATTAAATTTAAATTCATTAATTAAAATATTAAAATAAAAATCAAATAAAATTTATTATTAATTAATATTTAAATATTAATAAATTATAATCAAAATCAAAAATAGAATAATTAGTAAATTATTTTTTTAGAAAGTTTATCTTATTAAATCATGTTAAATTCAATTTATTTAAAATTTTTAATTTTTAATTTTATTTTTAATATATTTTATTATAATTAAAATTGAAATAATAAATATTTAAAAATATTAAGTTAATAAATAAAAATATTATATCAAATTAAAATAAAATAAGTTTTAAAATAAATTATTATTAAATATTATTAAAATTAAATATTTATTTTTATTAAAATATTTATTCCACTTTTTAATATATTTTATTATAATTAAAATTTGAATAATAAATAATTAAAAATATTAATATAATAAATAAAAATATTATTTCAAATTAAAATAAAAATAAATTTAAATTAAATTATTATTAAATATTATTAAAATTAAATATTTATTTTTATTAAAATATTTATTCCACTTTTTAATATATTTTATTATAATTAAAATTTGAATAATAAACAATTAAAAATATTAATATAATAAATAAAAATATTATTTCAAATTAAAATTAAAATAAATTTAAATTAAATTATTATTAATTATTATTAAAATTAAATATTTATTTTTATTAAAATATTTATTCCATTTTTAATATATTTTATTATAATTAAAATTTGAATAATAAATAATCAAAAATATTAATTTAATAAATAAAAATATTATATCAAATTAAAATAAAATAAATTTAAATTAAATTATTATTAATTAATATTAAAATTAAATATTTATTTTTATTAAAATATTTATTCCACTTTTTAAATATATTTTATTATAATTAAAATTGAAATAATAAAAATTAAAAATATTAATATAATAAATAAAAAAATATTATTTCAAATAAAAATAAAATAAATCTAAATTAAATTATTATTAATTACTATTAAAATTAAATATTTATTTTTATTAAAATATTTATTCCACTTTTTAATATATTTTATTATAATTAAAAAATTGAAATAATAAATAATTAAAAATATTAAGTTAATAAATAAAAATGTTATATCAAATTAAAATAAAATAAATTTAATTTAAAATTATTATTAAATATTATTAAAATTAAATATTTATTTTTATTAAAATATTTATTCCACTTTTTAATATATTTTATTATAATTAAAATTGAATAATAAATAAATAAAAATATTAATATAATAAATAAAAATATTATATTAAAATAAATTAAAATAAATTTAAATTAAATTATTATTAAATATTATTAAAATTAAATATTTATGTTTATTAAAAATATTTATTCCACTTTTTAATATATTTTATTTTGAAATAATAAATAATTAAAAATATTAATATAATAAATTAAAATATTATATTAAATTAAAATAAAATAAATTCAAATTAAATTATTATTAAAAATTATTAAAATTAAATATTTATTTTTATTAAAATATTTATTCCACTTTTTAATATATTTTATTATAATTAAAATTGGAATAATAAACAATTAAAAATATTAAGTTAATAAATGAAAATATTATTTTAAATTAAAAATAAAATAAATTTAAATTAAATTATTATTAATTATTATTAAAATTATTTAAATATTTTTATTAAAATATTTATTCCACTTTTTTTAATATATTTTATTATAATTAAAATTGGAATAATAATTAATTAAAAATATTAATATAATAAATAAAAATATTATATCAAATTAAAATAAAATAAATCTAAATTAAATTATTATTAATTAATATTAAAATTAAATATATATTTTTATTAAAATATTTATTCCACTTTTTAATATATTTTATTATAATTAAAATTGAAATAATAAATAATTAAAAATATTAAGTTAATAAATGAAAATATTATTTTAAATTAAAATAAAATAAATTTAAATTAAATTATTGTTAAATATTATTAAAATTAAATATTTATCTTTATTAAAATATTTATTCCACTTTTTAATATATTTTATTATAATTAAAATTGAAATAATAAATAATTAAAAATATTAATATAATAAATAAAAACATTATTTCAAATTAAAATAAAATAAATTTAAATTTAAATTATTATTAAATATTATTAAAATTAAATATTTATTTTTATTAAAATATTTATTCCACTTTTTAATATATTTTATTATAATTAAAATTGGAATAATAAATAAATAAAAATATTAATATAATAAATAAAAATATTATATTAAAATAAATTAAAATAAATTTAAATTAAATTATTATTAAATATTATTAAAATTAAATATTTATTTTTATTAAAATATTTATTCCACTTTTTTTAATATATTTTATTTTAATTAAAATTGAAATAATAAATAATCAAAAATATTAATATAATAAATAAAAATATTATTTCAAATGAAAATTAAAATAAATTAAAATTTAATTCATATTTAATTCATATTTATTCAACAAAATATCATTTTACTTGCAAATTGAAATAAACAAGATAAAAATAAAAAGAAAAAGAATCAAATTATTTCACATTTCTTTAAATTTCTTCATATTATTTCACATCATTTCAAATTTCTTTAAATTTCTTTAAATTTCTTTAAATTTCTTCAAATTAAATGGATTACATCAGATTACAATTAGCATCTTTTTTAATTTGATTCTCTGATAGTTTTGCTTTGCTTCCAGAAAGAGCCTGAATATGGCCTTTCTTGTTTGCGGAAATGATATTTTGTTGAATATTTGGTGTGCAATCACGATCAACAGTAATTCCATAAAAATGATTTTCAAAAATTGCACATTTTTTGATGATTCCACTACTATTTGCGAATATAACTATACCAGACTCCAGGTTGTTGCGGATGGTACAGTTTGTGATTGTAGGGTTGCCGCTGTCTTGGATTGCAACACCTGAGAAATTATTTTCATAAATATCGTTCTTATCAAACGATCCATTTCCATTACTCAAAATTGCGCAACCGTTTTTCTTGTTCTTGTAGATCTCGTTGTTGCTCACAAGCGGCTGCGAATGGTCAACAACCTCGATCCCGTTGCAGCTGTTGCTAAAGATGGTGTTCTTCTTGATCGTGCCTTGTCCTTTATTTGTGATAAAAATTCCTGTTTCTGAATTTGAAAAAATCTTGTTTTCAGAAATAACAGGACTGCTCTCATCCGAAATTTTGATTGCAATCTTATTGCTTTCAATTTCGTTGCGTGATATCACTGAGAGACCGTTTTTCGAGATGTTGATTCCCACGCCATTTCGGAAGATTGTGTTGGAAATGATTGTGGGGTTTGATTGGTTTTCAATTAGAATTCCGTTGGCTTTATTGTTAAAAATATCGTTTTGTTCAATTTTCGACATTCCTCCTCCACTTGAAAAAATGCCATTTTCGCAGTTGCCGATTTTGTTAGATGAAATTTTGATATTTTCACAATCGAAAAGATCAATTCCATGATCACAATTTGCGATGAAATTGCTTTGTATTGTTGAATTTCTGGAGTTTGACAGCAAAACAGCAGATTTTTTGCATCTGAGGAATTTATTGCTTCTTAAAACAACGTTAGAATTTCTCTCGACAACGATTCCATAGACAGAAGATTGGATCTTGCACGAGTCGATTTGCAAACTTCCTGATCTGGCCAAAATGGCAGATTTTTTAAACTTGAACTGGCCAAAATTACTGTAAGTTTCACTGTATGTATATTGGTCTCTTTTGATATTTAGGACAACACTAACGGTCGCGTCGGACTCTGTGGTGTCCTCGTCCTTGTGGAGACTCAAGAAGTTTCTGTGGCGCTCTTGGATGTTGAATTGGATCATGCTGTTTTGATCTGCGTTGTTTTCCCCATCTTCTGAATCGTCAAGAGTACCATCTCCATTTGCTTTTGGGAATTCTTGCTTTTTTTCAGTGATTTCTCCCGAAATTTTTCTATTTAAACTCAAGCTGTCAATTCCTTTTTGCAAAGTTTCTTCAATTTCCAAGTCGTCGGCCTTACTGAGAAATTGCGAATAAATACTGGGCTTTTTTTCGCGGCCATCTTCGCCGTTCTTTGTTGATTCTGTGTTTTGTCTGGCTCTCTGGTCGGGGACGTCGTGAGTACGAAGAGAAAAATCAGTGATTTGATCCTCATTTTCGTCTGTTTGAATGAACTTGATTGTGATTTTTGAAATTCTTCCCGAAACGGCGTTAAAAATGATCGTGCTTTTCTCACTATTGTTCTCCAGTATAACCTCTTCGTTAGGATCGTCTGGCCCCGTGATTATGATTCCTGGCTGTGTTATTGATATACACTCCCGATATGTTCCTGCCATTACTCTTATTATTTCTCCTGCTTTTGCTTCTTTTATTGCTTCGTTTATTGTTCGAAAAGTTCTTGTTGATATTTTTTGGTTTGGTTCTTTATTTACCCAAATTTCGTTTAAATTCACATCCATTATTTCTTATAAATTTAAAAAAAGCAAAAAAAAAAAAAATTTTTTTTTAATTGAAAATTGAAAAGAAAAAAAAAAAAAAAAATGAAAAGAAAAAAAAAAAGAAAAAAATTTTTTCGAATTAAGAAAAAAAAAATTTAAATAAAAAAAAAATTGGATAAATGAATCAAATAAAAAAGAGAAATGAAAGGAAAATAAAGGAAAATGAAAGAAAATGAAAGAAAATAAAAAATTCTAATTATTTAATTTATTTATTTTTATTTCTTACTTTCATTTTTAATTAAAAATTTCGATCAAAAAGAAAAAAAAAATTTAAAATAAAATTTATAAAAGAGAATTCTTATTTAATAATTAAAATAAATTTAAAAAAGAGATTTCTAACAATTTAACTTATTTTATCTTTAATAATTTTATTTTAAATATTTTTGGAATTTGGATTGAATAATTGAAATAAATTTTAAATTAAATTTATAAAAGAGAATTCTTATTTAATAATTAAAATAAATTTAAAAAAGAGATTTCTAACAATTTAACTTATTTTATCTTTAATAATTTTATTTTAAAAATTTTTGGAATTTGAATTGAATAATTGAAATAAATTTAAATAAAATTTACAAAAGAGAATTCTTATTTAATAATTAAAATAAATTTAAAAAAGAGATTTCTAACAATTTTATTTACTTTATCTTTAATAATTTTATTTTAAAAATTTTTGGAATTTGGATTAAATAATTGAAATAAATTTAAATTAAATTTATAAAAGAGAATTCTTATTTAATAATTAAAATAAATTTAAAAAAGAGATTTCTAACAATTTAACTTATTTTATCTTTAATAATTTTATTATAAATATTTTTGGAATTTAGATTGAATAATTGAAATAAAATTTAAATAAAATTTATAAAAGAGAATTCTTATTTAATAATTGAAATAAATTTAAATTAAAGATTTCTAACAATTTAACTTATTTTATCTTTAATAATTTTATTTTAAATATTTTTGAAATTTAGATTGAATAATTGAAATAAATTTAAATTAAATTTATAAAAGAGAATTCTTATTTAATAATTAGAATAAATTTAAAAAAGAGATTTCTAACAATTTAACTTATTTTTATCTTTAATAATTTTATTTTAAATATTTTTGAAATTTAGATTGAATAATTGAAATAAAATTTTAAATTAAATTTATAAAAAGAATTCTTATTTAATAATTAAAATAAATTTAAAAAGAGATTTCTAACAATTTAACTTATTTTATCTTTAATAATTTTTATTTTAAATATTTTTGAAATTTAGATTGAATAATTGAAATAAATTTTAAATAAAATTTATAAAAAGAGAATTCTTATTTAATAATTAGAATTAATTCAAATTAAAGATTTCTAACAATTTAACTTATTTTATCTTTAATTATTTTATTTTAAATATTTTTGGAATTTGAATTAAATAATTGAAATAAAATTTAAATAAAATTTATAAAAAGAGAATTCTTATTTAATAATTAGAATAAATTTAAAAAAGAGATTTCTAACAATTTAACTTATTTTATCTTTAATAATTTTATTTTAAATATTTTTGAAATTTAGATTGAATAATTGAAAAATTTTAAATTAAATTTATAAAAGAGAATTCTTATTTAATAATTAGAATAAATTTAAATTAAAGATTTCTAACAATTTAACTTATTTTATCTTTAATAATTTTATTTTAAATATTTTTGAATTTAGATTGAATAATTGAAATAAAAATTAAATTAAATTTATAAAAGAGAATTCCTTATTTAATAATTAGAATAAATTTAAATTAAAAGATTTCTAACAATTTAACTTATTTTATCTTTAATAATTTTATTTTAAATATTTTTGAAATTTAGATTGAATAATTGAAATAAAAATTAAATTAAATTTATAAAAGAGAATTCTTATTTAATAATTAGAATAAATTTAAATTAAAGATTTCTAACAATTTAACTTATTTTATCTTTAATAATTTTATTTTAAATATTTTTGAAATTTAAATTGAATAATTGAAATAAAATTTTAAATTAAATTTATAAAAGAGAATTCTTATTTAATAATTAAAAATAAATTTAAAAAGAGATTTCCTAACAATTTTATTTATTTTATCTTTAATTATTTTATTTTAAATATTTCTAACAATTTAACTTATTTTATCTTTAATAATTTTATTTTAAATATTTTTGAAATTTAGATTAAATAATTGAAAAATTTTAAATTAAATTTATAAAAGAGAATTCTTATTTAATAATTAAAAATAAATTTAAAAAGAGATTTCTAACAATTTTATTTATTTTATCTTTTAATTATTTTATTTTAAATATTTCTAACAATTTAACTTATTTTATCTTTAATAATTTTATTTTAAATATTTTTGAAATTTAGATTAAATAATTGAAAAAAATTTTAAATTAAATTTATAAAAGAGAATTCTTATTTAATAATTAGAATAAATTTAAATTAAAGATTTCTAACAATTTAACTTATTTTATCTTTTAATAATTTTATTTTTAAATATTTTTGAAATTTAGATTAAATAATTGAAAAATTTTAAATTAAATTTATAAAAGAGAATTCTTATTTAATAATTAGAATAAATTTAAATTAAAGATTTCTAACAATTTAACTTATTTTATCTTTAATAATTTTATTTTTAAATATTTTTGGAATTTAGATTAAATAATTGAAATAAAATTTAAATTAAAATTTATAAAAAGGAATTCTTATTTAATAATTAAAATAAATTTAAACAAAAGATTTCTAACAATTTAACTTATTTTATCTTTAATAATTTTAATTTAAATATTTTTGGAATTTAGATTGAATAATTGAAAAAAATTTAAAATAAATTTATAAAAGAGAATTTTTATTTAATAATTGAAATAAATTTAAAAAAGAGATTTCTAACAATTTAACTTATTTTATCTTTAATTATTTTATTTTAAATATTTTTGAAATTTAGATTAAATAATTGAAATAAAATTAAATTAAATTTATAAAAGAGAATTTTTATTTAATAATTAGAATAAATTTAAATAAAAGATTTCTAACAATTTAACTTATTTTATCTTTAATAATTTTATTTTAAATATTTTTGAAATTTAGATTGAATAATTGAAAAATTTAAAATAAATTTATAAAAAGAGAATTTTTATTTAATAATTGAAATAAATTTAAAAAGAGATTTCTAACAATTTAACTTATTTTATCTTTAATAATTTTAATTTAAATATTTTTGGAATTTAGATTGAATAATTAAAAAAAATTTTAAATTAAATTTATAAAAGAGAATTTTTATTTAATAATTAAAATAAATTTAAATAAAAGATTTCTAACAATTTAACTTATTTTATCTTTAATAATTTTATTTTAAATATTTTTGAAATTTAGATTGAATAATTGAAATAAATTTTAAATAAAATTTATAAAAGAGAATTCTTATTTAATAATTAAAATTAATTTAAAAAGAGATTTCTAACAATTTAACTTATTTTATCTTTAATTATTTTAACTTGCTAAACTCTTTATTTATCCTTTTTTTAAAATTAAAATTGAAATTGAAATTGAAATTGAAATTGAAAAGAAAAGAAAAAAGAAAAGAAAAGAAAAGAAAAATTATTTGGAAAATGAAATCTGTCTTGTTAAAAAAGAAAAATTATTTCAAAGTTTTTCCATCAACGAAAGGATCTCCATTTAATTTTCCATCCCAAGCAAGAAGATCTTCGAAATAAGATTTTTGTTCAGGATCAGAAAGATCAGCAAGAGTAAATTCATGACTTTCAGTATCATAGCATTCCAAAAGTTCTGCAGGTTTCTCAAGACCTCTAAAAACCCAAGCACCAATAATAGTGTATTTAGAATCTTTTCCAACAATGCAAAGACTTCCAAATCCATATTTTCGAAGTGATTCTAATCTTTGAACATATCCACTAGCCAAATTGCAAGCAAGAAAGTCTTTTGTCAAATCTTCAGGATATTTGTATTTTGAAAAGTAAATACAATATCCTTTGGAATCAAAGTTCTCATAAAACCAAGGAAGTGCTTTTGTGCGTGTGTCAGAGTTTGAATAAACTCTTTTCCAATCTTCAAGTGAAAAGTCGCTTTTTGGAAGCAAATCAAGTGGGTTTTGTTTTTTCTTTGGTTTTTCAGTTTCTTCTTCTTTCTTCTCTTCTTCTTTTTTCTCTTCTTCTTTCTTTGGTTGTTGTTTTTTCTGTTGAGGTTGTTTTTTCTTTTGTTGTTGTTGTTTTGGTTGTTTTGGTTGTTGTTGTGGTCTTGGTTCTTTGTCTAAAATTTGGAATTCTCCAAAAAATTTGACCATTTCAGGTTGATTAATGATTGTTTTGTACCATCTGATTAAGTTTTCGAACATTTTAATAAATTGTTCCCAGAAAAGCTATTCAAAATAATTTTAATCAAAATGATTTTAATTTTGAAATTTTTTGAAAAAACATGAAATGAATAAAAATTATTATAAAAATTTGAAAAAACATGAAATGAATGAAAATTCTCAAATAAAAAAATATATATACAAATTTGAAACAAGGATAAAGAGAAGAAGCAACAACAACATCAGCAACTGAGAGTGTTTCACCAACTAAATAGGTTCTAGTTTTCAAATATTCATTAAGAATCAATAAAACACTTCGAACATTTGATTTTGCAACTTGGATTGCTTGTTTATTGTAACTTGTTTCTCCTGTAATTCCTTGATACCAAGGAAGAATTGGAATATCAATTTTGGTTTTGGCAATGTGACACCATTGTTCTAATTGAATTTGTTCAAATCTTGTTGTTGGATAAATTGGATTCTCCTTTTGTGAACAAAGATAAGTAATGATTCCATATTCTTCAAAAATTGTTCCTTTTTCTGTTTCAAGAACTGGTAAATCTCCAAATGGACTTTTTGCTGCAAACTATTTATTTTTAATTTTTTAAATTAATTTTAATTTTATAATTTTTAATTTTTAATTTACTTCTGGTTGTTTTGCTAATTCAACATTTTCATTAAGTTCAAGAGAAATTTGTAAAAATTCTGCAATTGCTAAAATCTTTTTAACTGATAAATCTTTTGAATCGTAATAAAGAGTTTGCATGTTTTTGTTTACTAAAAATATAAAAATATATAAATAAATTTAAAATTTAATAATTTAATTAATAAATTTTTACTTTCTATCTTTTTCTAAATTAAAAGAAAAAAAAATGAAAAAAAAAAAGAAAAAAAAAATTTTTTTTATTTTAATTATTTTAAATTACGTGTAGATGAATAATTTTTATAAAAAATTAAATAATTTTGATGTTTTTTTATTGATTATTTTATTTAAAAAGAAAAAAAAAGAAAATTCATAATTGATTTTAAATTGATTTTGATTTTGATTTTAATTTTAATTTTGATTTTGATTTAATTATCATCATCTTCTTTATCCATATCAACTTCATCAGGTTCATTATCAAATTTTGGAGCCAAAAAATAACGAATATTACCAAGTTCAGGAATTTCAAATTCAGCAACAAGAGGTGAATTATGACTTAAATTTAATCTAACAATTTCACAAAGTGGAACAGCTTTTGCGAAAAAATTAAGATATTTAAAAGTGAAACCAGCTTCAACTTTTTCATCAGATTCAATAACTATTTTTGAATTACCATCAATTGAGTTATCTTGTTTTAATGATGAATTAACTGATCCAATTTCACCTGTTGATGAAAATGTAATTTTTCCTTGATCAACTATTATTTTTACTGTTTCACCCATAATTGCTAAATCTCGACAAATTCTTTGATATTCTGCTGCTGGCATTTGGATTGTTGCTGCATATTTTGAATCTGGTACAACAAATGAATCTCCAATAATATTCACAAGTTTCATATTAAATTCAGACATAATTGTTTCCTCTATTAGAAATAGATTTATATTTAGATTTATATTTATAATTAGATTTATATTTATAATTATAATTATATTTATAATTAGATTTATATTTATATTTATAATTATATTTAGATTTATATTTATAATTATATTTAGATTTATATTTATAATTATAATTAGATTTATATTTATATTTATAATTATAATTAGATTTATATTTATATTTAGATTTATAATTAGATTTATAAATAGATTTATAATTAGATTTATAAATAGATTTATAATTAGATTTATAATTAGATTTATAATTAGATTTATAATTAGATTTATAATTAGATTTATAATTAGATTTATAAATAGATTTATATTTATATTTATAATTAGATTTATATTTATAATTAGATTTATATTTATAATTAGATTTATAATTAGATTTATAATTATATTTATAATTATATTTATATTTATATTTATATTTATATTTATATTTATAATTTATATTTATATTTATATTTATATTTATATTTATATTTATATTTATATTTAGATTTATATTTATATTTATATTTTATATTTATAATTAGATTTATATTTATAAATTAGATTTATAATTAGATTTATAAATAGATTTATAAATAGATTTATATTTATAATTATATTTAAATTTATATTTATATTTATATTTATATTTATATTTTATAATTAGATTTATAATTAGATTTATAATTAGATTTTAATTAGATTTATATTTAGATTTATAATTAGATTTATAATTAGATTTATATTTATATTTTATAAATAGATTTATAATTAGATTTATAATTAGATTTATAATTAGATTTATAATTAGATTTATAATTATTTATTTATAATTTAGATTTATATTTAGATTTATAATTAGATTTATAATTAGATTTATAATTAGATTTATAAATAGATTTATAAATAGATTTATAATTAGATTTATAATTAGATTTATAATTAGATTTATATTTAGATTTATATTTATATTTATAATTACATTTATATTTTATATTTAGATTTATATTTATAATTATAATTAGATTTATAATTAGATTTATAATTATATTTTATAATATTATATTTATATTTATATTTATATTTATATTTATAATTATATTTATAATTAGATTTATATTTAGATTTATAATTTAGATTTATATTTATAATTTATTTATATTTAGATTTATAATTAGATTTTATAATTAGATTTATTTATATAATTAGATTTATAATTATATTTTATATTTAGATTTATAATTAGATTTATAATTATAATTATAATTAGATTTATATTTATAATTATAATTAGATTTATATTTATATTTATAATTAGATTTATATTTATATTTATAATTAGATTTATAATTAGATTTATAATTAGATTTATATTTATATTTATATTTATAATTATATTTATAATTATATTTATATTTATATTAATATTTATATTTATATTTATATTTATAATTAGATTTATATTTAGATTTTATAATTAGATTTTATAATTAGATTTATAATTAGATTTATAATTATATTTATAATTTATTTATAATTAGATTTATAATTATATTTATAATTATATTTATAATTAGATTTATAATTAGATTTATATTTATAATTATATTTATAATTAGATTTGTAATTAGATTTATATTTATAAATAGATTTATAATTATATTTAGATTTATATTTATAATTAGATTTATATTTATAATTATAATTATAATTATAATTATATTTATAATTATATTTAGAATTAGATTTATAAATAGATTTATAAATAGATTTATAATTATATTTAGAATTATATTTATATTTATATTTATAATTAGATTTATATTTAGATTTATATTTATATTTATATTTATATTTATATTTATATTTATATTTATATTTTATTTATAATTATATTTATATTTATATTTATATTTATATTTATATTTAGATTTGTAATTAAATTTATAATTAGATTTATAATTAGATTTATAATTAGATTTATATTTATATTTATATTTAGATTTAGATTTATAATTATATTTATAAATATATTTATATTTATATTTATATTTAGATTTATATTTATATTTATAAATAGATTTATAAATAGATTTATATTTATAATTAGATTTATATTTATATTTATAATTAGATTTATATTTATATTTATAAATAGATTTATATTTATAAATAGATTTATATTTATAATTATATTTATAATTATATTTATATTTATATTAATATTTATATTTATATTTTAGATTTATATTTAGATTTATATTTATATTTATAATTATATTTATATTTATATTTATATTTATATTTATAATTATATTTATAATTATATTTATAATTAGATTTATAATTAGATTTATAATTAGATTTATATTTATAATTAGATTTATATTTATAATTATAATTATAAATATAATTAGATTTATAATTATATTTATAATTATATTTATAATTATATTTAGATTTATATTTATATTTTAGAATAGAGATTTATATTTATATTTATATTTATATTTATATTTATAATTAGATTTATAATTATATTTATAATTAGATTTATATTTATAATTAGATTTATATTTATAATTAAATTTATAATTAAATTTATAATTAGATTTATATTTATAATTAGATTTATATTTAGATTTATATTTAGATTTATATTTATATTTATATTTATATTTATATTTATAATTTATATTTATATTTAGATTTAGATTTATAATTAGATTTATAATTAGATTTATAATTTAAATGGAATAATCCAAAAAAAAATTACCAGGATTAGATAACAAAATGCCTAAAGAATCTGAAGATTGGTCAGCTTTCAAAGTGATAGTAGTATTATTACCAACTCTTTTTAAAATTTTGGAGAAAGATTCAATATGAATACCTAAACTCAAATTTTTAGGACATTCATAAACTTCAAAACCTGATGCTTTTAATTCAAAAGAAACTAAACTAATATGTGATTGATCCATTGCTTGCATTTCAATTCCAGTTTTACTGCAATCAAGTGTGCAATCCACAACTAAATCCTTAATTGCATCAATAAGTTTTTTAAATAATTGTGCGTTTGTTAATTTTGCTTTGAACATTTTTGTTTTGATGTTTTTTTTTTGTTTTTGATGTTTGTTTTTAAAGTAAAGAGAAAATAAATTGGGAAAAAAATATTTAATCCAAAAAAAAAAATGGAATTTAAATTTTTAATTTTAATTTGATTTTTAACTTAATTTTTAATTTAATTTTTAATTTAATTTTTAACGGTTTTTTTATTTTAAAAATAAACGGTTATTTTTATTTTAATTTTTCTTCTTTTTATTTATTTAAAAAAATTGCGAAAAATAAAAATAAAAATAAAAATTGCGAAAAAATTTAATTTTCGATTTTTGATCATTTCAAAATTTAAATTTAAATTTCTTTTTTTCATTTTTTTTTTTCCATTTTAAATTTTCTTAAATTTTAATGTGTAAGTTGACCCATTTTAAATCATTTCAATTTAATCTTTTTTTAATTTTATCTATTTTTATAAAATAGCATTTCAAGAACAAATTACAACTAAAATTGAAACAAAAGAAAACAAACTTGAAAAAAATACAGAAATAAAAAATCAAATTGAAAATCAAAATCAAAATCAAAATTTAAATCAAAATCAAATTGAAAATTTAAATCAAATTGAAAATTTAAATTTAAATTTAAATCAAAATCAAATTGAAAATCAAAATTTAAATCAAAATCAAAATCAAATTGAAAATTTAAATCAAAATCAAAATCAAATTGAAAATTTAAATCAAATTCAAAATCAAAATCAAAATCAAATTGAAAATTTAAATCAAAATCAAAATCAAATTGAAAATTTAAATCAAAATCAAAATCAAAATTTAAATCAAAATCAAATTGAAAATCAAAATTTAAATCAAAATCAAAATCAAAATCAAAATCAAATTGAAAATTTAAATCAAAATCAAAATCAAATTGAAAATTTAAATCAAATTGAAAATCAAAATCAAAATCAAAATCAAAATCAAAATCAAAATCAAAATCAAAATCAAAATCAAAATCAAAATCAAAATCAAAATCAAATTCAAAATCAAAATCAAAATCAAAATCAAAATCAAAATCAAAATCAAAATCAAAATCAAAATCAAAATTTAAATCAAATTGAAAATTTAAATCAAATTGAAAATTTAAATCAAATTGAAAATTTAAATCAAATTGAAAATTTAAATCAAAATCAAATTGAAAATTTAAATCAAAATCAAAATCAAAATCAAAATCAAAATCAAAATCAAAATCAAAATCAAAATCAAAATCAAATTGAAAATTTAAATCAAAATCAAAATCAAATTGAAAATTTAAATCAAATTCAAAATCAAAATCAAAATCAAATTGAAAATGAAAATGAAAATTTAAATCAAAATCAAAATCAAAATCAAATTGAAAATCAAAATTTAAATCAAATTGAAAATCAAAATCAAATTGAAAATCAAATTGAAAATCAAAATCAAAATCAAAATCAAAATCAAAATGAAAATGAAAATGAAAATGAAAATGAAAATGAAAATAGAAAGGAAAAACAATTATTAAAAGAAGCAGTTAATTTGATTGAAGGATTAACAAATTTTGATTTAAAAGCAAGAATAATTTCGTTTAAACAAATTTGGAAAATTTCCAAAATAATTGGCGAAGATCGAACAAAAAAAGAATTGATAGTTTTTTTAAATGGTAAAAAAATGACTTTTTATTTTGAAGAAAATGATTGAAAGTAAAAACAATTTTTTCAATTTGAATATTATGAATTATTTTAAAATTTGCAAAATAATAAGCATGTAAAGATGAAGAAGATGAAATACTTCGAGTAATTGGTGAACAATTAGTTCAATTTATCCCATTAATTGGAGGATATGAATACTTTGATTGTATGTTGGAAATTGTTGATTATCTATTATCACATGAAGATCAAAAATCAAGGGAAAATGTATTCTATTTTAAAATTGATTTAAAATTGATATAAAATTGATATAAAATTGATTTAAAATTGATATAAAATTGATATAAAATTGATTTAAAATTAATTTAAAATTAATATAAAATTGATATAAAATTGATTTAAAATTAATTTAAATTTGATATAAAATTGATATAAAATTAATATAAAATTGATTTAAAATTAATTTAAAATTAATATAAAATTGATATAAAATTAATATAAAATTGATATAAAATTGATATAAAATTGATATAAAATTGATATAAAATTGATATAAAATTAATATAAAATTGATATAAAATTAATTTTAAAATTGATATAAAATTGATAAAAAATATAAAATTGATATAAAATTGATTTAAAATTGATTTAAAATTGATATATAAAATTGATTTAAAATTGATATAAAATTGATATAAAATTGATATAAAAATTGATATAAAATTAATTTAAAATTGATATAAAATTAATTTAAAATTGATATAAAATTAATATAAAATTGATATAAAATTGATTTAAAATTGATATAAAATTAATTTAAAATTGATTTAAAATTGATATAAAATTGATTTAAAATTAATTTTAAAATTAATATAAAATTGATTTAAAATTGATATAAAATTAATATAAAATTAATTTAAAATTGATATAAAATTGATTTAAAATTTATTTTTAAAATTGATATAGAATTGATATAAAATTGATATAAAATTAATATAAAATTGATTTAAAATTGATATAAAATTGATATAAAATTAATATAAAATTGATTTTAAAATTGATATAAAATTGATATAAAATTGATTTAAAATTGATATAAAATTGATATAAAATTAATTTAAAATTGATTTAAAATTGATATAAAATTGATTTAAAATTAATTTAAAATTAATATAAAATTAATATAAAATTGATATAAAATTGATTTAAATTTGATTAAAATTGATATAAAATTGATTAAAATTGATTTAAAATTGATTTAAAATTGATTTAAAATTAATATAAAAATTTTAAAATTGATTTAAAATTAATATAAAATTAATATAAAATTGATATAAAAATTAATATAAAATTAATATGATATAAAATTGATAAAAAAATTAATATAAAATTAATATAAAATTAATATAAAATTGATATAAAATTGATTTAAAATTAATATAAAATTTATAAAATTGATATAAAATTGATTTAAAATTAATTTAAAATTAATATAAAATTGATATAAAATTAATATAAAATTGATATAAAATTGATTTAAAATTGATATAAAATTAATTTAAAATTGATTTAAAATTGATATAAAATTGATTTAAAATTGATATAAAATTGATATAAAATTAATATAAAATTAATTTAAAATTAATTTAAAATTGATTTAAAATTGATTTAAAATTTATTTAAAATTAATATAAAATTGATTTAAAATTGATTTAAAATTGATATAAATTTGATTTAAAATTGATATAAATAGTGCATTCAATCACTTATAAAAATATCAGAAGGAATGAACCAAAAACAAATTCAAAACACAATTTATCCTCTTGTTATGAAATTAGCAACAAGTCCCTGTTTTATTCAAAGATCTTCCTCTTGTTTTTTATTTTCATCACTTTATCCAAAATGTGATGAAAATTTTCAAAATGAAATCCAAAAGTAATTTTATTTTAAATATAAAATTAATATATTTTTTTTTGAATAAAAAAAACCAAATTTGAATTCTAGAATTGTATGCAAATTATTCACAGATTCAGAAATTTTTGTTCGTCGATCAATTTCCTTTTGTTTATCTGTAAAAAAATTAAAAAAAATCAAATTAGAAAAAAATTAAATTAAAAAAAATTAAATAAAATAAAAGGATATTATAAAATATATTCAAAAAGATTCTATAATCAAGAATATCGTCAATTCCCTTCAAAATTTAAGCAAAGATGAACAAGATTGTGTTAGATTATCATCTTCAAAAACTTGTGTTGAAATTTCCAAAAAATTCACTATTCAAGAAAGAATTGAATTGATTCTTCCAATATTTAAAGAATTAATGATAGATAAATCATGGAGAGTCAGATATTCAGTTTCAAGCAATATTGTTAAAGTGATTTTATAACTTATTTTCATAATCTTTTTTTTTTTTAGAAAATAATTGAAAAATAATTGATAATTTTTTTGATCATTATAAATCTCGATCATTCAATAGTTTTCAAAACTTTTAGAAGCAGAAATTATTAAAGAACATTTGCTCAATCGATATATTAATCTCTTGAAGGATCCAGAACCAGAAGTTCGTGCAAAATCTGCATCAAAAATTTCCAAATTTTGTGTTCATTTGAAAAATTATCAAGAAATTATTTCAGGAGAAATTATTGAAATTGCTTCTAAGCTTGTAAACGATTCATCCAAGATTGTGAAATGTAGAATATTTATATCAACTTGGGAATTAGACTCCCAAAAAAAGAAAAACACAAATCAAACCAAAAATTAAAAATGAAAAAAAAACATTTTAAATGAATTTAAAAAATTTAGGCTCATTTGCATCCTCAATAACAGGATTAGCGCCATTGATCGGAGAAGAACAATCGAAATCTAAGCTGATTCCATTAGTATTGAATTTACTATCTGAATTTAATTCGGAAGTGAAACTTAATATCATTTCCAATTTGGAAAGTTTAACTTCAGTTGTTGGTGTTTCAATTATTTCAGAATCAATTTTAACTGCTTTAAATCAACTTTCTTGCGACCAAGTTTGGAGAAATCGATTGGAAATTGTGACTTTAATTCCTGAAATTGCTAAATCTCTTGTAGATATTTAATTTATTTTTAAAATTGTTTACAAAAAAATTTTTTGGAATGATTTGGAATTAATTTATTTAAATTTATTTGAATTGATTTGATCACTTTAATATTTAAAATTTGGATTTGAATTTATTTCAATTTATTTAAATATGATCGTTTTGTTTTATTTAGGGTAAGGAAATATTTAATGAGTCATTAATTCCTTTGTGTGATTTATGGTTAAAAGATACTGTTCATACAATAAGAGAAACTGCTGCTCAAAGTTTATGTGATGTGGCAAAATTATTTGGTTCTGAATGGACTCAACAATTCCTTTTTCCAAAAGTTTCTCAACTTCTTGTTGATAAAAGTTATCTTCTTAGACAAATTTCTTTATATACTTTAATGGTAAATAAATTTTCAAAATTACATGAAATTATTTAAAAATTTTCCAAAAATATCCAATAACATGAAATGCAAAAAAAAAAAATACAAAATTATTAAGCTCTTGGCTAAATTTATTGAATCTGGAAATTTTCAGAAAGAAATTCTTTCTAAAATGATTCAACTTGGAGCTGATCCCATTCCTAATGTTAGGTTTTATTTGGCAAAGATATTAACAGAATTACAGTCATCACTTGATTCAAAATCAATTGACAATTATATTGAACCATGTTTATTAAAACTAAAATTAGATAAAGATAAAGATGTTCAATTTTTTGCTAACCAAACTTTAAAAAAAATTCAAAGTATTATTATAATTTTAATTTTATAATTTTAATTAATTTTTAATTTTTAATTTTTATTTAGATCGTAAAAGAAAAAAATAGAAATTTATTCAATTAATTAATAAGAAAGAAAACATTAAAGTTTTAAATTCATTTGTTTGCTTTTGATTTTTAAAAAAAATTTTTTTTTTTTCTGAATAAGATCTTTATTCTTTTTTTTTTAATAAGATTTGCTAAAAAAAAACAAAAGAAAAAAAAATTTTTTGTTTTAACAAAATTTTTTATTAAAAAAAAAAAAGAAAATAAGATTTGAAGTTAATTAAAATAAAGGAAAATAAATTATTTTGTTTTTCATATAAAGATTTGAATTGAAAAACAAAATTGAAAAAGAAACTTTGATTGTTTAAATAATTAAAGTACTAACTAATGAAATTAATTTGATTTTCAATCATCAGATTCATCTGAAGTTGAATTTGAATTTGAATTTGAATTTGAATGATCATTTTGAAGATTTTGTTGATAAATTTTCATAGCTTCTTGATATTTTGTTCTTTCTTTTTCAGCTTCAATTCTAAAAATCTAATAAATAAATAAATAATTTTTAATTTTAATAATAAAAATTGTATCTTTCATGTAAAAATTATTTTTTTGATCCACTTTATGAAATGAATTTTTTATTGTTTTTAGAAAAATTTACTTTTTTTTCTTCTTCAGATAATTTACTCCATTTTTCTCCAATTAAAACACTTAATTTACTTGCGTGGATCCCAGGATTTTCATTTTGAAGATTTGCTCTTACTGAACGAGCGAATAAAAAATAAGGATTCTGAGGTCTTTTTGGTTTTGTTTTTGGTTTTGTTTCTTTTGGTTGTTGTTGTTTTTGTTGTTGTTTTTCTGGTTGTTTTTCTGTTTTTCTTCTTTGTTTGATATTTTGATTTTGATCATCTTCTTGATTTGATTCTGTTTGATCTATTTTTTCCATTTCATTTTGAAATTGTTGTTTTTTTTGCTCTACAATCTCTTCTAAAATTCGATCATATTCTTGTTTTTGTTTTTTAGATTTTTGACGATAAATCTAAAAAAGGAAATACAATCAAAAAAAAAAAAAAATTATTGATTAATTTATTTAATTTATTTTAAATTTAATTTTGAATTGTTTTGATAATTTATTTTTTTGATGAAGCAAAAAAAAAGTTGTTTAAAAAAAGTGTATAAATAATAAGGATAAAGAATAAAGATTCAAACAAAAAAATTGAATCTAGAAAATTATTTTTTTTTTTTTACATCTTTTTTTTTTTCATCTAGTTCATTCCACAATTTACCAGTTAATTTACCAATTTGACTGATTGTGAGTGAAGGATTGTTCTTAGTGATCTCCTCTCTTACATCTGCACAAAACAGAAAATAAGCGTTTGGGGGTTTTTTAGGGATTTTTGGAACGTTTTTATTTTCTTCTGGTTTGGAACACATTTTGGAAAATGAATTAAAAATTTAATTAAAAAAAATTTTTTATTTTGAATCGGATTTTGTTTTTAAAAAAAAAAATTTTTTAATTTTATAGTTTTATTTAAAAATAAAAGAAAAAATGAAAGTAAAAGAAAAAATGAAATTTTTTTTTATTTTTTTATTGTTTTCTTTCCTTTTTGATTTTTTGATATTTTGGTTTTTTATTTTCTTTTTTTTTCTTCTTTTTCCTTTTTTTTCTTTTTTAAAAAGATTATTTTATACAAGATCCAATTTTTAAATTTTTTTTTTCTTAATTTTTTCTTTATTAAAAAATTTAAGAAAAATAAAATACACAAAAAAAAAAAAAAATTTTTAAAAATAAAACAATAAAAAAATAAAAAGAAAATTGATAAAAAAAATTTTCTTTTACTCTTATTTTTATTCTTCTTTAATCATTTTGAATTAAATTTATTATTTATTTTTTTTTATTTTTAATTTTTTTCTTGTTGAAATTTTTTTGATCAGTTAAAAAAACTATTTTTAATTTATTATTTTAATTTTTAATTAATTTTTGTTTATTTTTATTATTTTTTTTAAGTATATTCTTACCCCCAATTTAAATGATCTTTTTCTTATTAATTTAATTCAATTTTTTAATTTTTAATTTTATTTTTTTATTTTTATTTTAAACTTTTTAATTAATTTATTTTTTTTTAAAAATAAAGGAACAATAAAATTTTTAAAATTTAATTTCTTTTTACAATCAATACTTATTTTGTTTAATAATAATTGAAAAAAATGATTAAATTGAAAAATCGATCCAAAAAAAAAAAACGATCCAAAATAATAATAATATAAATTAATACAGAAATTAATAATAAAAATATAGAATATAAATTAAATATAAAATAGATTAATTTTCTAAATTAAATTATAAATTAAATATTATTTATTTTATTAATATAAATATAATAAAATAATTTAATAATAAATTAATAATATAAATTAATACAAAAATTAATAATAAAATATAGAATATAAATTAAATATAAAATAAATCAATTTTTCAAATTAAATTATAAATTAAATATTATTTATTTTTATTAATATAAATATAATAAAATAATTTAATAATAAATTAATAATATAAGTTAATATAAAAATTAATAATAAAATATAGAATATAAATTAAATATAAAATATATTAATTTTTAAATTAAATTATAAATTAAATATTATTTATTTTATTAATATAAATATAATAAAATAATTTAATAAATTAATAATAAATTAATAATAAATTAATAATAAAAATTAATATAAATTAAAATAAAATTAATTTTTAAATTAAAAATAATATTTTATTTTTATTAAATTAAATATAAAATAATTAAATTTAAAAAATTAAATATTATTTATTTTATTAATATAAATATAATGAAATAATTTAATAATAAATTTAATAATATAAAATTAATATAAAAATTAATAATAAAATATAGAATATAAATTAAACATAAAATAGATTAATTTTTAAATTAAATTATAAATTAAATATTATTTATTTTATTAATATAAATATAATAAAAATAATTTAATAATAAATTAATAATATAAATTAATATAGAAATTAATAATAAAATATAGAATATAAATTAAATATAAAATAGATCAATTTTTAAATTAATTTATAAATTAAATATTATTTATTTTATTAATATAAATATAATAAAATAATTTAATAATAAAATAATAATAATAATTAATATAAAAATTAATAATAAAATATAGAATATAAATTAAATATAAAATAGATCAATTTTTTTAAATTAATTTATAAATTAAATATTATTTATTTTATTAATATAAATATAATAAAATAATTTAATAATAAATTAATAATAATAATTAATATAAAAATTAATAATAAAAATATAGAATATAAATTAAATATAAAATATATTAATTTTTTAAATTAAATTATAAATTAAATATTATTTATTTTATTAATATAAATATAATAAAAATAATTTAATAATAAAATAATAATATAAATTAATATAAAAATTAATAATAAAATATAGAATATAAATTAAATATAAAATATATTAATTTTCTAAATTAAATTATAAATTAAATATTATTTATTTTATTAATATAAATATAATAAAAATAATTTAATAATAAATTAATAATATAAATTAATATAAAAATTAATAATAAAATATAGAATATAAATTAAATATAAAATAGATCAATTTTTCTAAATTAAATTATAAATTAAATATTATTAATTTTATTAATATAAATATAATAAAATAATTTAATAATAAATTAATAATAAAAATTAATACAGAAATTAATAATAAAATATAGAATATAAATTAAATATAAAATAAATTAATTTTCTAAATTAAATTATAAATTAAATATTATTTATTTTATTAATATAAATATAATAAAATAATTTAATAATAAATTAATAATAATAATTAATACAGAAATTAATAATAAAATATAGAATATAAATTAAATATAAAATAGATTAATTTTCTAAATTAAATTATAAATTAAATATTATTTATTTTATTAATATTTTAGATTGATTATTTTTGAATACAAATTATTAGTAATAAATTGAAATTTTTTTTTTTCATTTTTTTTTTCATTTTTTTTTTCCTTTTTATTATTTTTGCTCTTTATTTTGTTCCGTTAAATTATAATGCAATCTTTAACTTTTGAAGATTTTACAGAAATTGATTTTATTGACATTTCTTCTTCTGACATTGAAATTGAAAAAGATATTGAAGACAATGAAAACGAAAATCAAATCAAAGAAAAGATGTTTAGCGATGACAGTGACAACGAAATTTATCACTTCCAAATTGTGAAAAAAACACCAAAATTTCAATCTGTTCACGACAAAATTTTCTTGAAAAAATGGATGAAAGATATCACATCCTTTAAAAAAGACGGAGGAGATGAAAAAGAACTTCACAGTAAATCAACAAGTATTTCCTTAGAAACACCTGACATTGACAGCGGTACTGACATTGATGTTCTTGGCGAAATTGAGAACGTAAAAACCGGCAAAACACAACATAGTACAACAGAACTAGCAGAGTTACAAAAACAGAAATCACAAACAGAAAGTAAGCGTAACGAAGCAGAAAGAAAGCAGAAAGCAGAAGCTCTTTTTAACGGAATTGACGTTCCAAAATCCGGCAAAAAAAAAACAAAAACCGTTGAAAAAGTTCACCTTTCCGGCAACGGCGATAAACCACAAGAAATCCAAAAGGAAGACCAAGAGCCAAAGGTGAAGGACTCAGTTCAAGCCAAAAAGCAAGACCAAGGCATCAATATTGAATCAACAACTTCCGGGCTCGAAACTGATACTGTCGAAAGTGATGAAGTTATGGATGTTTTGGGAGAAATTCAAGCTCGACCTATTGAGAACAAAAATAAGGAGCAAATCGAAGAACGAAAAAAAAAGGAACAACAGCAGCGGGAGTTGGACGAACAACGCAAACGTGACGAAAGAAAGAAGAAAACTGAAGCGTTATTTGATGAGGTTGATTCCAATAAGAAAGGAAAAAAAAACAAAAAGGATAAAAAAAACAAAAAAGGCAAAAACAAAAACAAAAACCCTGATCAACCTCTTGTTATGCCAATGAATCCCCCGCAAAATGCCAAGCAAAATGATAACCCCAATATTGATGATGATACTTCTGTTTCTAGTTTGGACAGCGACAGTCTTAATAGCAATGATGATATTGATGTTCTTGGTGAAATCAATGCAAAACCTTCAGACAAGCCCAAAAAACCTTCTCCTCAGGAACTGCAGAAGCAACGCGAGTTGGAGGAACAAAAAAAACGTGATGAAAGGAAGAAGAAAACTCAGGCTCTTTTTGATGATATTGATTCTAATAAAGCAAAAGTTACAACCCAAGAAAAGAAACCCCAAAAAAATCAAAACAAAGATATTGAAAAAACTAAAGATAATCTTAAACAAGATTCTCCTCCAGTTAATCGTAATGATGAGAAGAAAGATTTAACAAAATTAAATCTTGGATTTTCAGATTCTTCTGATTCTGATAAATAATTATTTCATCCAAAAAAAAAAAACACAAAATTATTTTTTTTAATCAAATAATTGAATTTTTTTTTTTTGAACCGAATTTAAAAAGAAAAATAAAAAGAAAAAAAAAAGAAAAATAAAAGAAAAATAAAAGAAAAAATAAAAGAAAAAATAAAAGAAAAATAAAAGAAAAAATAAAAGAAAATAAAAGTGGAATTTAAAAGTGGAATTTTAAAAAGTTCCAAATTTTTTTTTCAATTAAAAATTTAATTGAGAAATGATTTTGCTTTATGAGTTAAATCTTTTGCAGTTTTACCATCGGTAACATCACCAATTGCTTTAAAATTCCAAACATTTTCACGAACAATTAAACCAACAATTAAAGCAGTTTTTGCACCAAGTTTTTTCAAATTGTATCTTATTCTTTCTTTTTTAGAATTTGGAGCTAAAATTCGAACAAAAGAATTTTGAATAGTATTAAAAGTGTGACCTGAATAAGAAGTTACAACAACAACTAAATATTTAACTTCTCTTGCAATTTTATTAAGATTTACTGTTATCACTTCATCATCACCTTGTCCTTGTCCAGTTACATTATCACCTGAATGAACGATTGAATTATCTTTACTTGTTTTGTTTGCATAATAAACCTAATTTTAATTTTATAAATGAATTTGAATTTGAATTTTAATTTTAATTTAAATTTTAATGAATTTTTATAAATGAATCTTGTTTACAGTATCATAAATATCCTTCTTATAATCATACATCAAAATACTTGCATCAAGATCCACAGATCTTCCACTAGTTTTTGGAGGATCCCAACCCAAACCAACATGCATTGCAATCAAATCTGAAGGAATTTCACAAGATTGACCTTTAGAAAGCATAATTTTCTTTTCATTAGGTTTAATCTTAATATTTGGAATCAAATCAAGAAGAGATTCTTTTAATTGAGGAATAACTGATCCAAAACCACGTGGCATTTCTTTTAAATTTTTGTCAGGCAAAAAACGGTTTATTTGAGAATAACGCCATAAACCTTGATAACGGAAAAGTCTTCCAAAAATAAGAACGGTTTTTCCTTGTGCTTGATTGCAGCCGAGAGAAAAATGATAGAGCTCTTTATTGTCAGTTGAATCAACAATGTGAGAAGTGGCAGTTTCAACGTTTGAAAAGGTATGCTGTTGGGAATAGACAGAAATAACAAACAGAATTGCAACAACCGACTTGTCAATTTTTTGGAGAATCATTTGGATCGTCTCATCATCGCCTTCTCCCCTTCCTGTGGTGTTATCCCCTGATAAAACCAATGAATTGTCTTTTGAAGTTTGATTTCCAAAATAAACGCTGTCAAAAATATTTCCTTTTTGATCAAACATAACGGCTGAAACATCAAGATCAACACCTTTTTCATCAAGAAGATCCCACGCAAGTCCAAAAAAGAGCTTGCGCGGTTCAAATTCTTCCTCAATAGAAACCTCAATTCCAAAATTCAATTCTTTTGGCTTGGCAATTTGTGGATTTTGATTTGTTTCGTTAGAATCGGATCGTGATTTGATCTCAATACTCAATTTTATATGGATTTCTCCTTGTGCTTTTTGTCCGCTTTTAATTGGAACTAATTCTTGCCATTGTTCATACTCAATCGTTGGCTGATTGGTGTTAGACTCTACTAATTCTCTTACGCTTATTTTTGTTTTTCCTAGTGGATCATCTCCCCCAAATCGATCCCAATCATAAACTTCAAATTCGAGATCAGAATCAAGTTTCATTTTCTCAAACTTTAGTTTTTCATTCCAAACAGGATCCAATGTTTTTTTGATTGTTTTAGTTTTTTGTTTTTTCTTTCCGTAAAAAACTTTGCAATAAGGATCACTTTTTCCATTACTAATTTTATAAATAATTTTATAATTAATTTTATAAATAATTTAATAAATAATTTTATAAATAATTTTATATTTGATTTTATATTTAATTTTATAATTAATTTTATAATTAATTTTATATTAAATTTTATAAATAATTTTATAAATAATTTTATAAATAATTTTATAAATAATTTTATAAATAATTTTATAAATAATTTTATAAATAATTTTTATAAATAATTTTTTTATATTTGATTTTTTTATATTTAATTTTATATTTAATTTTATAATTAATTTTATTAATAATTTTATAATTAATTTTATATTTAATTTAATAAATAATTTTATAAATAATTTTATAAATAATTTAATTTAATAATTTTATAAATAATTTTTATAAATAATTTAATAAATAAATAATTTTATATATAATTTTATAAATATAATTTTATATTTAATTTTATATTTAATTTTATATTTAATTTTATATAATTAATTTTTATAAATAATATTTAATTTTATATTAATTTTTAATAATTTAATTATTTTATAAAATAATTTTTTATATTTTAATTTTATAATTAATTTTTTTTTTATTTTTAATTTTTATAAATTAATTTTATAAATAATTTTATATTTAATTTTATAATTTTATAATTAATTTTATAAATAATTTAATAAATAATTTTTATATTTAATTTTTTATAAATAATTTTATATTTTTTAATTTTATAATTAATTTTATAAATAATTTAATTTTAAAATAATTTTATATTTAATTTTATATATAATTTTTATAAATAATTTTTTATAAAATAAATTTTTATAAATAATTTTTTTATAAATAATTTTATAATAATTTATAAATAATTTAATAAATAATTTTATAAATAATTTTTATAAATAATTTTTATAATTAATTTTATAATTAATAATTTTATATATAATTTTATAATTTAATATTTAATTTTTTAATTTTTATATTTAATTTTATAAATAATTTTATAAATAATTTTATAAATAATTTTATAAATAATTTTATAAATAATTTTATATATAATTTTATATTTTTAATTTTATAAATAATTTTATAATTAATTTTTATTTTTAAATAATTTTATAATAAATTTTTAAATAATAAATAATTTTATTTTAATAAAATAATTTTATAATTAATTTTATAATTAATTTTATTAATAATTTTATATTTGTGTTTATCTATCTGATATAAATTTTTTTTGCTTCAATAACTGTTATAAAAAATAATTTTCCAGTTGTCATTTAATTTATTTTTAAATGAAAAATGAAAAAAAATGAAAAATAATTTTAAAATTTTGCTTTTTTATTAAAAAAAAATATTTGTTTGTTTTTTATTTCAATTTTTTTGTTGTTTTTTGATTAAATTGTTTAAAAAGTAAAAAAGAAAAATTGAAGTGTTGATTAAAAAAAAAAAGGAGAAAAGAAAGTGAGAAAAAAAAGAAATTGAAAAGAAGTTAATGTCTGCAAGCAAGATCCAAGATTACATTAATAAATCCACAGATCATTAAAACAATTCCAACAGCCAATCCAAGATCACCTAAAATTTAAAATGGAAAAATTTTTTAATTTAAATTTTGATTTTGATTTTAATTTTAAATTTTGATTTTGATTTTATATTTAATTTTGAATTTTTTAATAATTTTAATTTTAATTTTAATTTTAATTTTAATTTTGATTTTAATTTTGATTTTAATTTTGATTTTGATTTTGATATTGATTTTGATTTTTGATTTTGATTTTGATTTTGATTTTGATTTTTATTTTGATTTTGATTTTGATTTTGATTTTGATTTTTGAAAATTACCTGTGACACCCAATGTTACAAAACCAATGATAAAATACCAAAATCCAAGTGAAATTCTATTCATTAGAAAATGAAAATAAACCTCCATAAAATGTAATTTAAATTCAGCAAGAATTGTGAGGATTGCAATTAAACTAAATAATTTAATTCAAAATAATTTAATAATTTAATTTAAAATAATTTAATAATTTAATAATTTAATAATTTAATTCAGAATAATTCAAAATAATTTAAAATAATTTAATAATTTAATAATTTAATTCAAAATAATTTAATAATTTAATTCAAAATAATTTATTAATTTAATTCAAAATAATTTAATAATTTAATTCAAAAAAAATAATTTAATAATTCAATAATTTAATAATTTAATAATTTAATAATTTTAATAAAATAATTTAATAATTTAATTCAAAATAATTTAATAATTTAATTCAAAATAATTTATTTCAAAATAATTTAATTCAAAATAATTTATTTCAAAATAATTTAATACTACAAAATAATTTAATAATTTAAAATAATTTAATTCAAAAAATAATTTAATAATTTAATTTAAAATAATTTAATAATTTAATTCAAAATAATTTAATTTAAAATAATTTAATAATTTAATTCAAAATAATTTAATTCAAAATAATTTAATAATTTAATTCAATATAATTTAATAATTTAATTTAAAATAATTTAATAATTTACATTAAAAATAATTTAATTCAAAATAATTTAATAATTTAATAATTTAATTCAAAATAATTTAGTAATTTAATTTAAAAATAATTTAGTAATTTAATTTAAAAAATAATTTAATAATTCAATTCAAAATAATTTAGTAATTTAATTTAAAATAATTTAATAATTTAATTCAAAATAATTTAATAATTTAATTTAATTTAATTTAAAATAATTTAATAATTTACATTAAAAAATAATTTAATAATTTACATTCAAAAATAATTTAATAATTTAATTTAATTTTAAACTAATATAATTTAATTCAAAAATAATTTAATTCAAAATAATTTAATAATTTAATTCAAAATAATTTAATAATTTAATAATTTAATAATTTAATAATTTAATAATTTAATAATTCAATTCAAAATAATTTAGTAATTTAATTTAAAATAATTTAATAATTTAATTCAAAATAATTTAATAATTTAATTTAAAATAATTTAATTCAAAATAATTTAATAATTTAATTCAAAATAATTTAATAATTTAAAATAATTTAATAATTTACATTAAAAATGTGCAAATAATAGCCATTTCAAATAAAGCATTATGATGATCAACTCTTCCATCTTTAAATGATAATCGAGCTCTAAAAAATATTATTATTTATTTATTATTTATTTTTTTTCATAAACAAAAAAAAAATTTTGGAAAAATAAATTTAATAATGAAAAAAATTTTTTTTTTTAAAAAATCCACAATAAAAATTAATCATACCCATCACATTTAGAAATACCAACTCCACCTTTAAAATTAAAATTAAAATTAAAATTAAAATTAAAATTAAAATTAAAATTAAAATTAAAATTAAAATTAAAATTAAAATTAAAATTAAAATTAAAATTAAAATTAAAATTAAAAATAATCGAAAAAAAAAATAATTATCATTTTCAGTTAAATTTTTTAATTGAATTTAAATTACCTGTCACTATTAAAGTAATACAACATAAAATTCCAAAACCTCTTAAAATATAATTTAAATTAATAACTTGAACACCCATTTTAATTGGAAAAAAAAAACAAGAATAAAAGGGAAAAATAAAGAATAAAAGGAAAAAATAAATTCATTTTTTTATTTTTTATTTTTTTTTTTTTTGCTTTTTTTTAATAATTTTTAATAATTTTGAGTAATTTCATTTTTATTTCTAAAATGGAAACTTATTTAAATTTAGAAAAACTTTCAAATGATTTAAAAAACTTATTTCAAAATCAAAAAGAAAACCAAAACCAAGAAGAAAGTTATTTTGATTTTGAAATAATTTGTGAACAAAATCAAACTTCATTTAAAACTCATAAATCAATTCTTTCTTCAAGAAGTGATTATTTTAAATCTCTTTTCAAATCTAAAATGAAAGAATATCAAGAAAATAAAATGATTCTGCAAGATGTTTCAAGTTCAGTTCTATCTTCAATTTTGAATTACTTTTATTCAGGAAAAATTGAAATTAATTTAGAAAATGCAATAGAAATTTTAGTTTTTTCATCAAAATATTTAATTGATGAATTAGTTGGATTTGCTTCAAGTTTTATCAAAAACAATTTACAATTTGAAACTATTATTGATATTCTTAAATTATCTGAATCAATGAACTTAAATCAATTATTAGATTCTTCTTATAAATTTATTTTTCAAAATTTTGATAAATTTATTAAAACTCCTTTTTTTCTTGAACTTGAAGAAAATCATTTAAATTTAATATTATCAAATGATGATGTTCAAGCAGATGAATTTAAAATTTTTCAATCAATAATAAAATGGGGAAAACATAAATCAAATATTAATAATCAAATTTCAAATATTATTGATAAAATTAGATTTATTGACTTTTCAAAAAAAGAACTTGAAGATACTTTGAAAGAAGAATTAATTCCAAATCAAATTTCACAAAAATTAATTGAATTCCAAAATCTTCAAAAAAACCCAAAAAGGAATGAAAAAAAAATAAAAGAATTTATCCAAAAAGAAAATCAAGTTTCATTAATTTTCAAAACAAGATTCAATTTAGATTCAGAAATTATTAAAGAAAAAGAACACTTCAATCTTATAAAAGAATGGTTAAATGATGACTATTTTTTCTCTCAAATGAAAAAAGGATTTTCAGCCAAAAAGAGATGGATTTAATTGTAAAAAATGGCATAAGAAATGTGATGATAAAGGAAAAACATTAATTATTATCAAAACCAAAGATAATTTTATTTTTGGAGGATTTACTAAAGTTGGATTTACAACTGATAAATCAAAATGGAAAAAAGATTCAGGTGGAGGATACATTAAAGATCAAAATGCATTTATTTTTTCACTAAGAAATGATAAAGGAGATAGAAAACCAGAGAGATTTACAATTAAAAAAGATCAAGAAGAATTTGCAATTTATAACAGATATAAAGATTTAGGTCCTTATTTTGGAATTTTTGAATTTTGGCTAACTTCTAATTTAAAAACTGGATATTCAAATTTTGGTCAGAGTTACAATCTCCCTGATGGAATGGAATATAACACAACGGAATCTTTTGTTTATTTAGCTGGTTGTCAGAATGAGTGGGTTGTTGATGAACTCGAAACATTTTTCATTTAAAATCAAAAATTAAAAATCAAAAATTAAAATCTAATTTTCGTTTTATTTATTTTCCTGCTTAAAGAATACTTTCTTCACCATTTGCTATTCTTTTTAAATGAGCTTCAGTTTTTGGACCAGTTTTATGAACAAGTTGAGATAATAAACCATTTGGATTTCTGAGTAAAAGAGAGGGTTTATCAAATTCCTTAATTTTTCCATTTTCTAAACACATAATTCGATCTGAATCCATAATTGTATGTAAACGATGAGCAATTGTTAAAACTGTACAATCTTTAAATTGTTCTCTTATTGTTTTTTGAATTAATGAATCAGTTTCAGTATCAATAGAAGATGTTGCTTCATCCAAAACAAGAATTTTTGGATGTTTTAATAGAGCTCTTGCTAAACAAATCAATTGCTTTTCTCCTGCTGAGAAATTATCTCCTCCTTCTGTTACTTTTGTTTCTAATTTCTCTTCTAAACCTTGAAATTTTTCATATAAATGAACTTGTTCCAAAATTTCCCAAATTCTTTCATCACTATATTGCTTAGTTGGATCTAAATTTTCTCGAACTGTTCCTGTAAACATTACAACATCTTGTGGGATAATTGCAAGTTTATCTCGAAGATCTTTAAGTCCAATTTGGGAAATATCAATTCCATCAATCTCAACTTTTCCTTTATAAATTTCCACAATTCTAAATAAAGAAAGCATTAAACTTGATTTTCCTAATTTTAATAAAATTAATTTTGATTTTGATTTTGATTTTGTATTTTAATTTGAATTTTAAATTTACCACTTCCAGTTCTTCCAACAATTCCAACTTTTTCTTGAGGTTGAATAGTTGCTGATACTTTTTTTAAAACTGATGGAAGTCCTTCTCTATATCTCATACAAATTTTATTAAATTGAATTTTCCCTAAATTTGGCCAATTTTTTGGTGGTCGATGTTGAGGAATAATTTCAGGTTTTTCTGATTCAATAGAAGAAAATTCAACACATCTTTCAATGGAATTCATCTGTTGTTCAAGTAATGCGCCATATCTAACAAGCCATGTTAACAAAATTGTAACTTGCAAACTGTATGTTAAACCAAGAGCAGCAAAGGATGCATTCAATTTGTCTTTTTGTGCAATTATAATAATAGACGTGCAAAGAACAATAATAGAAGAAATTGTTTCTACCCGAACTCCAAACCATCGATTAGAAGAAAAATTACAATAAATTGCACTCGTATTCTCATCTACTCTTGAGTCATTGATTTCAATGAATTCCTTTTGTTTTTGAAAGGCTCGAATTGTGGATACACCTGTTAAGGTTTCTGAGAAGTTATTATAAATGGGAGATCTTGATATTGATTGCAATCTTTGGATTTCCCTTGATGTTGAACGATAATACTGCATGAATTTGTAATAAATGTAGAGAATAACAACTAAAGGAATTAAGAAATAAGGGGCAACACTCACAATCACAACGAAAATGGCGAATAAAGAAATTCCTACTGATATAAAATTTTCGAAATTGGCAGAAAGAAAAAGATCAGTATCTAGCACATCCTTGGAAAATCTGTTCAAAATCCTCCCAATAGGTGTTGTGTCAAAAAATCTTGTTGGAGCTCTTGCTATTGCAAAGAGTAAATCATTATGGATTCTTTTTGAAGCGCGAATAGATGCAAATATCCAAATAGCAGAAAAAATAAATGCAAATAAAAACATTCCACAAGAAATTGCAACATAAATTCCAATATAAAATCTGTCTGTTTTGTCATGGAAAATTGTTCCATCAGTCCAAATAGCAAGCCAATAATCTGCTGCAACTCGAAAGGATTCTCTGAAAATACCTGAAACAATCACAATAAAAAGAATACAACAACCTCCTGCAACTTTGATGTAATGTTTGTAATAAAAAGAAGCAACAGCTCCAAATTCTCTTTCTTCTTCTTTAACAAGTTCTCCTTTTTTGTTTTCAACTTTTTCCTTTGAAACCTCTTTCTCTCTGTTCTCGTTTGGTGGCAATTCAATATCAATTTCCACATCAGAATCATCTCCAAAAGGATCTGATTCTGTTTCTGGTTGAAGATCAATCCATTTTATTTTTTCCTTTTTGTTTTTTTTGTTTAAATTTTCATCCAAAATATCATCGTCATCATCATCATCTGATGTTTCTGATTCATCAACTCTTTTTTCTTGATCTCCTAATAAATTGGAGAAATCAACTCCTTTATGAATCAATTCTTCAAATGTTCCTTTTGCAAATACTTCTCCGTCTTTAATAACAATAATAAAATCTGAATGAGGAAGATATTGAAGTTGATGAGTAACAAGAATTCTAGTTTTGGTTTGAAGAACTTTTCCAAGAATAGCCTGATCAAAAATATGTCTTCCAACATGTGAATCAACAGCACTAAGTGGGTCATCAAAAAGAAAAATGTCTGCATTTGAATAAATTGCTCTTGCAAGAGATATTCTTTGTTTTTGGCCTCCTGAAATATTTACTCCTTTTTCTCCAATTTCTGTTGAATCTCCTGCTGGCAAAACTGCAAGATCAGGAATAAGAGCACATGATTCAATTACTTGATTGTATCTCTTTTTATCAAGCGCATGTCCGAACAAGATATTTTCTTTAACAGTTCCGTTTTGAATCCAAGCTTCTTGTGAAACATAAGCTATTGAACCTTTGATAGTTGTTTTTCCTTGAAGTTGAACCATTTCTCCTAAAATAGCAGCTAATAAAGAGGATTTACCAGAACCAACAGGACCAATAATCATTGTTAATTTTCTTGGTTCAAAATCAAGAGAGATATTTTTGAGTAAAACTTGTTTTTGTGATTTTTGTTCTTCCAAAGGTATTTCTTTTTTAATATCAATTTCATTATTATTATTATTATTTTGATTATTATTAGTATCATAAGTAAAAGATCCATTTTGAATTGTGATTTGAACTTCATTCGAATTTGGATCAACTCTTTGTCTGTGAATTTCTCTGTTTTCTTCTGGGATTTCTGGAGATAAAAGGAATGTTTCAATTCTCTTCATTGATACCTTGAAATTTGAAAATGAAACTATTGTCCAAGGAAGAAAAAGAAGTTGAACTCTCATCAATTCAAAAAGAGCTATTGAAGTAAACACTTTTTCAGCTGTTAATTTTTTTCCTGTCGATCCATAAACAACAAAAGTTGTAACAGCAGTTAAAAGAGGAAGCATTGTGTAAAGTACTGTAAAAGAAACCCGAAGTATCAAAATCTTTTTCAAAATGGAGATTTCTTTATCTCTAAGATCAAGAATTTTTTTTTTGAAAATTTTTTCCCAAGCATAAAACTTGATTACTCTTATTCCTTGAAGTAATTCATTAATAATCTTGATTCTTGAATCTGTTTGAACCATGAAAAGAATATTTTTCTTGGTGAATTTCTTAAAAATAAATCTATTAATTGGAAAAGAAAGAATCAAAACACCAAATCCAACAAGAGCAGCTGCTCCAAGTAAGTTGATTAATAGAGCCAAACAAACTAAAATTTGAAGTGGGGCTGACCAAATAACATGAAAAAAAAGTGCTGTTTCTTCCATTTTAGTTAAATCACCTGACATTAAATTGACTATTTGGCCTGTACTTGATAAATTTGATTTGATTTGTTCTTCGTTTTGTTTTTCTGCTAAAGCTTTTCTTTCTTTTTTGGTTAATTTCTTTTCTTTTTCTTTTTTCAATCCTTTTTCTTTCAATTCTTCTTCTTCTTTCAATTCTTTTTCTTTCAATTCTTCTTCTTCTTTTTCTTTTTTGGGTTCTTGTTTCTTTTTTTGTTGATCTGATATTTTTCTGTTGATTAATAAAGATTTCCTGTAAATTAATGAAGTTAATCCTGAACGTGCTCGAAATCCTACTTTTATAACTTGATCTAAAGACAAATTATCTAAAATTGTCCGAAAGATTCCACTCAAAAAAAGGAAAAGAACAAGTATAATTCCTGTTGATTGAGATGCTGAAGAATCACTCATATACTTGATTAATTGTTGAAGAAGAATTGGATTTAAAATACTACAAGCACTTGCAAAAAATTTTGGAATTCCAGCTAAATATAAAGGTTTTTTGAATTGTTTTTTCAAAGAGTTTATCAATTTCGGTCTAAAAAATAATTTAATAAATGAATAATTTATAATTGAATAAATTAAAAAGGTGAAAAATCTTTTTTTGATTGATTTTTTTTTTGGATTGTTTTTCAATTTTACTTTGTTTGTTTCTTTTCTTCATTCCATTTCGGTTCAAGTTCTCCTGTTATTTTTGAACAAAAATCTTGTGGTCGAAGTTCAAATAAATCATTTTGAATAAGTGGTCTTTTATATCCAATTTTGGCAAGAGAAGTAAACCAAGAAAATACTAATCTTGAAAAGATATTTGCTTTAATTTCTTTATTAGGAACATGACTGATTTTTTCTGTTTTCATTTTTTATTATTAAAAAGATCGAAAAATTAAATAATAAAATGAAAAAAAGAAAAATGAAAAAAAAAAATTTTGATTTTAAAATAAATGGATGACATCATTCAAATATAAAAAAATAAATCACTAAACAAAACAAAAAAAGAAATGAATCACGTCATTCATTTAGCAAAAAAAAAAATAATCAATTCCTTTTTTTTTTTTATTTAGCAAAAAAAAAATTATTATTAAAAAAAGATCAAAAATCATTTTTTCATTTTTTTCTTTTCAATAAAAAAAAAAGCAAAATGGAAACTTATTTAAATTTAGAAAAACTTTCAAATGATTTAAAAAATTTATTTCAAAACCAAAATCAAAAAGAAAAAGAAGAAGAAAGTTATTTTGATTTTGAAATAATTTGTGAACAAAATCAAACTTCATTTAAAACTCATAAATCAATTCTTTCTTCAAGAAGTGATTATTTTAAATCCCTTTTCAAATCAAAAATGAAAGAATATCAAGAAAATAAATTAATTCTAAAAGATGTTTCAAGTTCAATTCTATTTTCAATTTTGAATTATCTTTATTCAGGAAAAATTGAAATTAATTTAGAAAATGCAATTGAAATTTTAATTTTTTCATCAAAATATTTAATTAATGAATTAATTGAAATTTCTTTAAGTTTTATCAAAAACAATTTACAATTTGAAACTATTGTTGATATTCTTAAATTATCTGAAAGAATGAACTTAAATCAATTATTAGATTCTTCTTATCAATTTATTTTTCAAAATTTTGATAAATTTATTAAAACTTCATTTTTTCTTGAACTTGAAGAAAATCATTTAAATTTAATATTATCAAATGATGATGTTCAATTAGATGAATTTGAAATGTTCCAAACAATAATAAAATGGGGAAAACATAAATCAAATATTAATCAAGAAAAAGAAATGAATAAAGAAGAAACAGAAAAATTACAAAATCAAATTTCAAATTTTATTGATAAAATTCGATTTATTGATTTTACAAAAAAAGAACTTGAAGATACTTTGAAAGAAGATTTAATTCCAAATCAAATTTCACAAAAATTAATTCAATTCCAAAAACTTCAAAATGAAAAAAATGAAACAAAATTAAAAGAATTTATCCAAAAAGAAAATCAAGATTCATTCTTTTTCAAATCAAGATTTAGTTTAAATTCCTCATCAATAATTCACGAAAAAGAAGATTTCAATCTTATAAAAGAGTGGATAAATGATGATAGATTCTTTTACAAAATGAAATTAGGATTTTCAACAAAAAGAGATGGATTTGATTGTAAAAAATGGCATGATAGATGTGACAATAGAGGAAAAACATTAATTATTATCCAAACAAAAGATAATTTTATTTTTGGAGGATTTACTTCAGTTGGATTTACAAATTTTAAATCAAAATGGAATGAAAATTGGAGAAATTCTGATTATGGATATATTATTGATTCAAATGCATTTATTTTTTCATTAAGAAATGATAAAGGAAATAGAAAAAAAGAGAAATTTTCAATACTGAAAGGTGAAGAAAAATATGCCATTTTTTACAATTATTCTGATTATGGTCCAACTTTTGGAGCTGGAATAGATTTTTATTTAAAATCTAATTTACAACCTGGTTGTTCAAATTTTGGAATGACTTACAATATTCCTAATGGAATTAAATATAACTCAAAAGAATGTCAAAGTTATTTAGCTGGTTCTTATAATAAATGGATTGTTGATGAACTTGAAACTTATTTCATTTAAAAAAATTAAAATTTTTTTTTTCATTTTTTTATTTTTTTCTTTTTAAAAAATGAATGAAGTTTTATTTTTTGGTTCAAACCGATTCACAATTCTTATCAAAAATAAACCAAAAAAAATAACAAAACCAATTCAATTTAAATTTGAAAATGAAAATGAAAATGAAAATGAAAAACAAATTAAACAAATTTCATCAGGAAATTATTCAACAATTTTCCTTTTTGAAAATGGAAAAGCAATAGAATATTCAAGATATTCATTTCAAAATCCTCAAAAAATCCAAATTAAAAATATTCAAAAAGTAATTTCTGGTGGTCGAAATGAAGCTATTTTAACAATAGAAGGAAATGTATTTGCAAAAGGAAAAGATGTCAATCCAAATAGTCCATTTCAAATTATCAAAATTTCATCATTAATTGAAGATATAAATGATAGAATAATTCAAGATGTTGCTTGTGGATGGCAATCAATTTACTTATTAACTTCAAATCAAAATGCTTATGGAATTGGCTCAAATCAATTAGGTCAACTTGGTTTTGATTCTGAAACACTTTATCAAACACAAAAACCAATTTTAATGATGAAAAATGTTTCTAAAATATTTTCAGGAAATTTTTCACTTCATGTTTTTCTTTTGAACTCAAATCAAGAATTCTTTGCTGCAGCAAATAATCAATATGGTCAACTTGGATTAGGAGAATCAATAAAAGAAACAAAAATCCAAAAATTAACCAAAATTGAAAATATTCCAAAAGGCAAAATAATTGATATTAAATGTGGAGATTATCATTCAATAATGTTGATTGAAGATGAAAATCTAAAAAGAAAACTTTATTCATGTGGAAATAATCAATATAATGGACTTGGCAAAGATGAAGATGAAAATACTTATGAATTTACTGAAATCAAATCATCTTTATTTGAAAATGATAATATTATTGATTTTTCTGTTAGTTATGAGCATAGCTTGATTTTAACTTCAAATTCGAAATTAATAGGATTTGGAAGTAATTTATTTGGTGAATTAGGAACTGGAGATACAAATTATCAATCAATTCCAATTCAAATTGAACTTCCTAAATTAAGATTTAATGAAAATATTTCCAATTATCATGTCTTTTGTGGATATTCCAAATCATTTCTTTATTATTCTCCTTCTTTTTCCAATCTTGAAGAAGATTTGATAAAATTATTTAGAAGAAAAGAATTTTGTGATATTTCATTTAAAACAGAAAATGGAGAAATAATTGAAGCTCATAAATTAATATTGAAATATAGATTAAATCAAAATCAAAATGAAATTGAAAAACTTAAAGAAATTATTTCAAAAAAATCAATTAAAGAATCAAATCAAATATTTGAAATGATTTATTCAAACAATTCCAAAATAAATCCAATATTATATTCTGAAATTAAAGAAATTATAAATTCAAATGAAAAAATAGAAGAAACAATGAAAAGAATTTATTTAAATGAAAATGAAAATGAAAAAGATTTTATAATTGAAAGAAAAGAAAAGAAATATAAATTTCCAAAATTAATATTAATAATGAGAAGTGAATTATATCGAGGAATGTTTTTATCTGTAACTGAAGATAAATCTAATAAAGTTACAGATTATAGTGAATTAAGTAATAAATCATTTCAAATATTTGAATATTGGATTTATTCAAATCAAATTAAAGATGAAATTCAAATTACACAAGAAATCATTGATGAAATTCAATTTGGAATTGATTATTTTCAATTAAATCAAACAAATCCAAATTTATTTGATTTATTAATTAATAAATTTAATAATTAAAATTAAAATCAAAATCAAAATTAAAATTAAAATTAAAATTAAAATTAAAATTAAAATTAAAATTTAAAATTAAAATTAAAATCAAAATTAAAATCAAAATTAAAATTAAAATTAAAATTTAAATTAAAATTCATTTTTCATTTTTCATTTTTTTCTTTTCAAAAATGAATGAAATTATATTTTTTGGAAGAAATAAATTTCCAATTCTTATCAAAAATGAATCAGAAAAAATAACAAAACCAATTCAATTTAAATTTGAAAATGAAAATGAAAATGAAAAACAAATTAAACAAATTTCATCAGGCAAATTTTCAACAATTTTCCTTTTTGAAAATGGAAAAGCAATAGAATATTTATTATATTCAAATCAAAATCCTCAAAAAATCCAAATTGAAGAAAATATTCAAAAAGTAACTGTTGGTTATCAAAATGAAGCTATTTTAACAAAAGAAGGAAATGTATTTGCCAAAGGAGAAGATATTAATTCAAATAATTCAAATGAATTTATCAATATTTCATCATTAATTAAAGATACAAATGATAGAATAATTGAAGATATTGTTTCTGGATATACTTCAATTTACTTATTAACTTCAAATCAAAATGTTTATGGAATTGGTTCAAATGAATATGGTCAATTTGGTTTTGATTCTAAAACACTTACAAAAACAGAAAAACCAATTTTAATGATGAAAAATGTTTCTAAAATATTTTCAGGAAATTTTTCAAAAAGCGTTTTTCTTTTAAATTCAAATCAAGAATTATTTGGATGTGGTGCTAATTTATTTTGTCAACTTGGATTAGGAGAATCAAGAAGACAATGGAAAATCTATAAATTAACCAAAATCCAAAATATTCCAAAAGGTAAAATAATTGATATTCAATGTGGAAATTCTCATTCAATAATGCTGATTGAAGATGAAAATGAAAATGAAAATCCAAAAAGAAAACTTTATTCATGTGGATATTCTTCATTTAATGGACTTGGCAGAAATGAAAATACTTATGAATTTACTGAAATCAAATCATCTTTATTTGAAAATGATGATAATATTATTGATTTTTCTTGTGGAGATTCTCATACTTTGATTTTAACTTCCAATTCAAAATTAATTGGATTTGGAGATAATTTATATGGTGAATTAGGAATTGAAGATATAAATAATCAATTTATTCCATTTCAAATTGAACTTCCTAAATTAAGATTTAATGAAAATATTTCTAATTATCATATTTCTTGTGGATATTCCAAATCATTTCTTTATTATTCTCCTTCTTTTTCCAATCTTGAAGAAGATTTGATAAAATTATTTGGAAGAAAAGAATTTTGTGATATTTCATTTAAAACAGAAAATGGAGAAATAATTGAAGCTCATAAATTAATATTGAAATATAGATTAAATCAAAATCAAAATCAAAATGAAAAACTTCAAGAAATTATTTCAAAAAAATCAATTAAAGAATCAAATCAAATATTTGAAATGATTTATTCAAACAATTCCAAAATAAATCCAAAATTATATTCTGAAATTAAAGAAATTATAAATTCAAATGAAAAAATTGAAGAAACAATGAAAAGAATTTATTTAAATGAAAATGAAAATGAAAAAGATTTTATAATTGAAAGAAAAGAAAAACAATATAAATTTCCAAAATTAATATTAATAATGAGAAGTGAATTATATCGAGGAATGTTTTTATCTGTAACAGAAGATAAATCTAATAAAGTTACAGATTATAGTGAATTAAGTAATAAATCATTTCAAATATTTGAATATTGGATTTATTCAAATCAAATTAAAGATGAAATTCAAATTACACAAGAAATAATTAAAGAAATAGAAAGAGGAATTGATTATTTTCAATTAAATCAAACAAATCCAAATTTATTTGATTTATTAATTAACGAATTTAATAATCAAAATTAAAATCAAAATTAAAATTAAAATTAAAATTAAAATTAAAATTAAAATTAAAATTAAAATCAAAATTAAAATTAAAATTAAAATCAAAATTAAAATTAAAATTAAAATTCATTTTTCATTTTTCATTTTTTTCTTTTCAAAAATGAATGAAATTATATTTTTTGGTTTCAATACAGATCCAATTCTTATCAAAAATGAATCAAATATAATAACAAAACCAATTCAATTTAAATTTGAAAATGAAAATGAAAATGAAAATGAAAATGAAAATGAAAAACAAATTAAACAAATTTCAACAAGTTATTTTTCAACAATTTTCCTTTTTAAAAATGGAAAAGCAATAGAATATTTAAAAGAAAAAAATTCAAAACAAAATCCTGAAAAAATCCAAATTGAAAATATTCAAAAAGTAACTGTTGGTTATCAAAATGAAGCTATTTTAACATTAGAAGGAAATGTATTTGCTAAAGGAGATGATATTAATTCAGATAATCTAAATGAATTTATCAATATTTCATCATTAATTGAAGATACAAATGATAGAATAATTGAAGATATTGTTTCTGGATATACTTCAATTTACTTATTAACTTCAAATCAAAATGTTTATGGAATTGGTTCAAATCATTATGGTCAACTTGGTTTTGATTCTAAAACACTTTAAAAAACAGAAAAACCAATTTTAATGATGAAAAATGTTTCTAAAATATTTTCAGGAAATTCTTCATTTCATATATTTCTTTTAAATTCAAATCAAGAATTATTTGGATGTGGTGATAATGGTTATAACAAAATTGGATTAGGAGAATCAAGAAAAGAAACAGAAATCAAAAAATTAACCAAAATCCAAAATATTCCAAAAGGCAAAATAATTGATATTCAATGTGGAGGATTTCATTCAATAATGTTGATTGAAGAAGATCAAAATCAAAATCCAAAAAGAAAACTTTATTCATGTGGATATTATATATATAATGGACTTGGCAAAAATGAAGATGAAAATACTTATGAATTTACTGAAATCAAATCATCTTTATTTGAAAATGATGATTATATTCTTGATATTTCTGTTGGATATGAATATACTTTGATTTTAACTTCCAAAAGAAAATTGTTTGGATTTGGATTAAATAATTATGGTGAATTAGGTGAAACTGAATATTGGGTACCAATTCCAATTCAAATTGAACTTCCTAAATTAAGATTTAATGAAGATATTTCTAATTATCATGTTCTTTGTGGAGATCGAAAATCATTTCTTTATTATTCTCTTCCTTCTTTTTCCAATCTTGAAGAAGATTTGATAAAATTATTTAGAAGAAAAGAATTTTGTAATATTTCATTTAAAACCGAAAATGGAGAAATAATTGAAGCTCATAAATTAATATTGAAATATAGATTAAATCAAAATGAAAATGAAATTGAAAAACTTCAAGAAATTATTTCAAAAAAATCAATTAAAGAATCCAATCAAATATTTGAAATGATTTATTCAAACAATTCCAAAATAAATCCAAAATTATATTCTGAAATTAAAGAAATTATAAATTCAAATGAAAAAATAGAAGAAACAATTAAAAGAATTTATTTAAATGAAAATGAAAATGAAAAAGATTTTATAATTGAAAGAAAAGAAAAACAATATAAATTTCCAAAATTAATATTAATAATGAGAAGTGAATTATATCGAGGAATGTTTTTATCTGTAACAGAAGATACTTCTAATAAAGTTACAGATTATAGTGAATTAAGTAATAAATCATTTCAAATATTTGAATATTGGATTTATTCAAATCAAATTAAAGATGAAATTCAAATTACACAAGAAATAATTGATGAAATTCAATTTGGAATTGATTATTTTCAATTAAATCAAACAAATCCAAATTTATTTGATTTATTAATTAACAAATTTAATAATCAAAATCAAAATTAAAATTAAAATTAAAATTAAAATCAAAATTAAAATTAAAATTAAAATTAAAATCAAAATTAAAATTAAAATTAAAATTAAAATTAAAATTAAAATTAAAATTAAAATCAAAATTAAAATTAAAATTCCAAAAATTTTTTTTCATTTTTTTTCTTTTCAAAAATGAATGAAATTATATTTTTTGGAAGAAATAAATTTCCAATTCTTATCAAAAATGAACCAGAAAAAATAACAAAACCAATTCAATTTAAATTTGAAAATGAAAATGAAAATGAAAATGAAAAACAAATTAAACAAATTTCAAAAGGTTGTTCAATAATTTTCCTTTTTAAAAACGGAAAAGCAATAGAATATTTAAAAGAAGATGATTTAAAACAAAATCCTGAAAAAATCCAAATTGAAAATATTCAAAAAGTAACTGTTGGTTATCAAAATGAAGCTATTTTAACAATAGAAGGAAATGTATTTGCCAAAGGAGAAGATATTAATTCAAAAAATCCAAATGAATTTATCAATATTTCATCATTAATTGAAGATACAAATGATAGAATAATTCAAGATGTTGCTTGTGGATGGCAATCAGTTTACTTATTAACTTCAAATCAAAATGCTTATGGAATTGGTTCAAATGAAAATGGTCAACTTGGTTTTGATTCTAAAACACTTACAAAAACAGAAAAACCAATTTTAATGATGAAAAATGTTTCTAAAATATTTTCAGGAAATTTTTCAAAAAGCGTTTTTCTTTTAAATTCAAATCAAGAATTATTTGGATGTGGTGCTAATTTATTTTGTCAACTTGGATTAGGAGAATCAAGAAGACAATGGAAAATCTATAAATTAACCAAAATCCAAAATATTCCAAAAGGTAAAATAATTGATATTCAATGTGGAAATTCTCATTCAATAATGCTGATTGAAGATGAAAATGAAAATGAAAATCCAAAAAGAAAACTTTATTCATGTGGAGATAATCAATCTAATGGACTTGGAAAAGATGCATATGAACATATTTATGAATTTACTGAAATCAAATCATCTTTATTTGAAAATGATAATATTCTTGATTTTTCTGTTGGATATGAACATACTTTGATTTTAACTTCCAATGGGAAATTGATAGTATTTGGAAAGAATTTATTTGGTCAATTAGGAACTGGAGATATAAATGATCAATCAACTCCAATTCAAATTGAACTTCCTAAATTAAGATTTAATGAAAATATTTCTAATTATCATCTTTCTTGTGGTGTTTACAATTCATTTCTTTATTATTCTCATTCTTTTTCCAATCTTGAAGAAGATTTGATAAAATTATTTAGAAGAAAAGAATTTTGTAATATTTCATTTAAAACAGAAAATGGAGAAATAATTGAAGCTCATAAATTAATATTGAAATATAGATTAAATCAAAATCAAAATGAAATTGAAAAACTTCAAGAAATTATTTCAAAAAAATCAATTAAAGAATCAAATCAAATATTTGAAATGATTTATTCAAATAATTCCAAAATAAATCCAAAATTATATTCTGAAATTAAAGAAATTATAAATTCAAATGAAAAAATTGAAGAAACAATGAAAAGAATTTATTTAAATGAAAATGAAAATGAAAAAGATTTTATTATTGAAAGAAAAGAAAAACAATATAAATTTCCAAAATTAATATTAATAATGAGAAGTGAATTATATCGAGGAATGTTTTTATCTGTAACTGATGATAAATCTAATAAAGTTACAGATTATAGTGAATTAAGTAATGAATCATTTCAAATATTTGAATATTGGATTTATTCAAATCAAATTAAAGATGGAATTAAAATTACACAAGAAATAATTGAAGAAATAGAAAGAGGAATTGATTATTTTCAATTAAATCAAACAAATCCAAATTTAATTGATTTATTAATTAACAAATTTAATAATCAAAATCAAAATTAAAATCAAAATTAAAATTAAATTCAAATTTAAAATTAAAATCAAAATTAAAATTAAAATTAAAATTAAAATCAAAATTAAAATCAAAATCAAAATTAAAATTAAAAATTAAAATTTAAAATTAAAATTAAAATTAAAATTAAAATCAAAATCAAAATCAAAATCAAAATTAAAATCAAAATAAAAATTAAAATTAAAAATTAAAATCAAAATTAAAATTAAAATCAAAATCAAAATTAAAATTAAAATTAAAATTAAAATTAAAATTAAAATTAAAATTAAAATCAAAATTAAAATTAAAAATCAAAAATCAAAATTAAAATTAAAATTAATAATTAAAATTTAAAATTAAAATTAAAATTAAAATCAAAATTAAAATCAAAATTAAAACTAAAATCAAAATTAAAATTAAAATTAAAATCAAAATTAAAATTAAAATTAAAATTAAAATCAAAATTAAAATTAAAATTAAAATTAAAATTAAAATCAAAATTAAAATTATAATCAATATTAAAATCAAAATCAAAATTAAAATTAAAATTAAAATTAAAATTAAAATTAAAATCAAAATCAAAATTAAAATAAAAATTAAAATTAAAATCAAAATTAAAATTAAAATTAAAATCAAAATTAAAATCAAATTCAATTTCAAATTAAAATTAAAAAGAAAAAAGTTTTTTTAATTTTTCATTTTTCATTTTTCATTTTTCATTTTTCATTTTTTTTTTATTTTCCAAAAATGTCTAAATCTGGTCCTCTTCATAAAATTACATCCCATATAACAAGAAAAAGGTTTTTTGAATTAAAAGAAGGATTTTTATCTTATCGTTCTTTATCGAAAGTAAGATCATAAAGAAAGATTTTTAAAAACAAAAAAAAAAAAACGAAAAAAAAATTTTTTCAATAAATAATAAAAAAAAATAATTGAAAAAATTTTTAATAGAGAAAAAATAATGATATAATGGGAGCAATATATTTATATAATTTTACAATCACTAGAGCTGATAAACAAACATCAAAGAAATATTCTATTGAATTAAAACCTTTTCCTAGAAAAATTTTACAATTACCTTATTTAATATTTGGAAATTCTGAATTAGAAATTCAATCTTGGCTTTTAGCTTTACAAGAATCAAAATCAGAAATAAATTCTAAAATTGCTTTGATTAAAGAAGTAAAATTAAAATTAAAATTCATTTATAAATTTAAAATTAAAATTAAAATTAAAATTAAAATTAAAATTAAAATCCAAATTAAAATTAAAAATTAAAATTAAAATTAAAATTAAAATCCAAATTAAAATTAAAATCCAAATTAAAATTCAAAATTAAAATTAAAATTAAAATTAAAATTAAAAATTAAAATTAAAATTAAAATTAAAATTCAAATTAAAATTAAAATTAAAATCAAAATTAAAATTAAAATTAAAATTAAAATTAAAATTAAAATTAAAATTAAAATTAAAATTTTAAAATTAAAATTAAAATTAAAATTAAAAATTAAAATTAAAATTAAAATTAAAATTAAAATTAAAATTAAAATTCAAAAATTAAAATTAAAATTTAAATTAAAATTAAAATTAAAATCAAAATTAAAATTTAAAATTAAAAATTAAAATTAAAAAAAAATTAATATCAAAAATCCAAATTCATTTTATAAATTTAAAAATAAATTTAAAATTAAAATTAAAATTAAAATTAAAATTAAAATTAAAATTAAAATTAAAATTAAAATTAAAATTAAAATTAAAATTAAAATTAAAATTAAAATTAAAATTAAAATTAAAATTAAAATTAAAATTAAAATTAAAATTAAAAATTAAAATTAAAATAAAATTAAAAATCAAAATTAAAATATTTTATTATTTTTACCTGTTCGTTCTGGTTGGCTTGTTATTACTTTTAAAATTCATCATAAAACAAAAACAGAAAAATATTATGCACAGTTAACTCAAAATACACTTTATCTTTATGAAACCGATTCTTGCAAAGTTTTATTAAGTAAATTTTATTCAAAAATAATTTTAAAAATAATTTCAAAAATAATTTTAAAAATAAATTTAAAAATAAATTTAAAAATAAATTTAAAAATTAGGTTCAATTAATTTAACAAAAGATGTTGTTATTCGTCCTGGTTATCATAAAGATAAAATAATAAAACAAGTTTCACATTCTTTTATGATTGAAATGGAACAGTATTTAAAACAAAATCAAACAAAATCGATTAAAAATTATTTATTATATTTCCTAAAATTATTTTTTAGTGATAAAAAATATATTAATTATATTTTTAGAGCTGAATCTATTAAATCATGCCGTTCTTGGATCGAATCTTTAATTAATTCACAAGCCTTTGCTGAAATTCAAGAAAATAAAAAAAATCAAATTGAAAAATTAAATGAAATTCAAAAAGAAAAATCAAATGAAAATTTAAATGAAAATGAAAATCAAATTCAAAAAGAAAATTTAAATCAAAATGAAAATCAAAATTTAAGTGAAAATTCAAATGAAAAATCAAATGAAAAATCAAATGAAAAATCATCAAATTCTATAAAAGAAAATAATCACGAAATCCAAAATCAAAATATTCATGAAAACGAAAGTGAATCAATTCCAGAATCATTTAGTCAAAAATTTTCAATTAGCGATTCTGGAAGTGATATTGAAGAATCATTTGATGATCCAAGTCTCTTAGCAACATCAGAAACAGATTCATCAAATGAAAATAAATCAGAAAGTAAAAGAAGAAGTTCAGATTCTTCACAAATTGAAGATCCATCAAATGAACCTCTTCGAAATCAAGAAACAAAACTTAAAAATTTTTATATTCTTTCCCAACAAAGTCAAGAACCAAAAATAATTGCTAATGAAAATCAAAATAAAACTAAAAGAAGATTTTTTGGTTCAAAAAAACCAAAAAAACAAAAACAACCAAAAACAAAAGGAAAAGCAAAAAATTTCAATTCACTTAAAATATCAAGAAAAATAAACAAGAAAAAAGAAAGAAGAAGAAAACAAAATAACAAAGATATTATTCCTTCTTTTTTTGATCATCATTATCAAATTGCAAAAGAAATTAAATCAGTTCAACAAATGATTAATTCTCTAATTAACACTCAAAATAATTTAAATCAAAATGAAAATGAAAATCAAATTGAAAATGAAAATGAAAATCAAAATGAAAATCAAAATGAAAATCAAAATGAAAATCAAAATGAAAATCAAAATGAAAATCAAATTGAAAATCAAATTGAAAATAAAAATGAAAATAAAATTGAAAATAAAATTGAAAATAAAATTGAAAATAAAATTGAAAAAAATGAAGAATTTGAACTTTTTCTCAAATATTATGAATCATGTCACTTGATTTTCGACCAAAATAATAAATCAATAAATCAAAGTCTTTCTTGTCTTGATGGATTTGAAGAAGATAATATATCACAACAAAAAATAGAATCAGAAAATTTAAATTTTGAAGAGGAACAATTTATTAATTCACAAATTGAAAAAAGTTTAAATGAATTTCTCAGTAGAATTGATAATTTACAGAAAAAATATTTAATGCATCCAGAAACAACACCCAAAAAACTTGTGAATAATAGAGTTAAATTTCAAGTTGATTCACAAGATCAAGATGCATTTATGATTGCTCGAATTTTGTCTTCAATAATGAATTTCCGTTTGAAAAAAAACGATGGAATTTCTTTCAAATTTCTTGATTGTGTTCATAAATGGAATAATCTTTTATTAGATGTTGGATATTATTTTACTCAACAAATTAAAATTCCTGGAAATATTTCTTCTGATTCCATAAATTTTGTGAAAACTTTCATTTTCTTTATTTATGGGTTGAATAATTCTTTACTTTATGATTGGATTATTATTTTAACTTTACCAAAATTTACAAAACAATTTTTTCAACAAAATTCTTTAGTTGTTCAAAAAAAATTTGCAATTAATATTCGAAATATACTTTCAATTCTTCATGATGTAAATTTTAATTTAAATTTTTAATTTTTAAATTTTTAATTTTTAATTTAATTTTTAAATTATAATTTTTTTAGTTTCATTTTTCACTTGAACTAAATTTTGAACAACTTGTTATACCTTATTTATTTGAAGAGAAAGAAAATTAATTTTAAAAAGAAAATTTTAATTAATTAATTTAATTAATTTAATTTAATTCCAAAATGAAATTTATTTTTTTTTATTTTTAATTTTTTTATTATTTTTTTTATTTTAAAATAGATAATTTTTCCTTTAAAAAGTTAAAAAAAAAAATTTTTTTTTTTGTTCCACTTTTTTTGATTTTTGAAAATTATTAAGAAAAAAAAGAAAAAAAAAGAAAAAAGAAGAAAAAAGGAATTAAATTCCAATCAAAATTACAAAAAATGAAAAAAAAAATCTTTTTCTTTTTCTTTTTTTAATACCAATTGCCTTGAATAATTAATGATAAATTATTTGGAAGTAACCATTCTCCAAAATGTTCATTAATTTTTTGAACATTTTCATCACGTTTTTTTTCAAATATTGTATTATTATTTTCTGAAGTAATTGTTACATTTTCAGAAATTGCACCAGAAAGATCATAATTAAGTCGAAATATTCCAGTTTTAGAAACAAATTCCATTTTAGTACTTTGTTCATGATTTGGTTTATCATGATTCCAATGAAGAGTAACTTTTCCTCCATTTTCAAAAAATAAAGTACCTTCTCCATGTTTCTAAAAATAAAAATTTAAAAATTAATTTTGAATTTTGATTTTAATTTTGGTTTTAAATTGATTTTACTTTTCCCATATCCATTTCACCTTCAAATCGATATCGTTTCGATATATAATATTTAACATGATGATGAGGTTTTCCTTTTAAAAAATTCCCGACAATTTTTTCCAAAATTTCAGGTTCTTGTTCATTTTGGATCATCGGATTATTTAATTCATTTGAATCAACTGAATCATTAGAATCAGTTAAAATTGGTAATTCTTTTCGATCTTTTTGAATAATTGACAAACGCTTTTCAATATTTTTTTGATAATAACATAATTCACCTTTTCCATTTGGAAGGTTATTTCTCCAATGACCAGTATATTTATAATTTCCATTTACAAACACACCATATCCGTGTCTTAAATTATTTTTCCATTCTCCATCATACCATTTTGTTTTATTCCACATCATTAATCCTTTTCCGTTTTTACAGTCATATTGCCAATCACCTTCATAAAAAGCTATTCCTGATTGAAATTTACCTTTTCCATGTCTCTGGAAAAATTTGAATCAAAAAAAAAAAAGCAAATTGTAATTATTATTTTTGAATTTAAATGGAAAAAATTTTTTTTAAAAAAAGAAAAATTCCCAAAACATGAAATAATATTTACCAAATCATCTAGCCATTCTCCTTCATAAATATCACCATTTTGATACACTTGCTTCCCTTTGCCTTTTCTTAAATCATTTTCCCAATCACCTTCGTAAATAAAAGTATCATTTTGAATAAATTTGCCAAAACCGTTTCTGGAATGATCCTGGAAAGTGCCATTAAATTGAGAGCCATCAGAATAAGAAACATTTCCTTTTCCATGGAACATATTATTTTTAAATTCGCCCTGATAAAAGGCGCCAGAAACATCAGAAAATTTTCCATCACCATCTTTTTTTCCATCAACAAGAAAGCCGATAAAATGATTTTGGTCAACATCAACCATTTCTGATTCACCGTTTGGCACTCCATTTTTCCAGACAGTTTTCAAGGTATCACCAGTTGGAAATTCAACAACGGCATTTCCTTCTTTTTTTCCGTTAACAAACATTCCCTCGAAAATCGTGCCATTTGGGTATTTGATTTGCGATTGACCAACAGGAATGGCATTTTGGAAGGCTCCAGTGTGTCTTGTTAAGTTCCGATATGGGAACGTAAAAATTCTCTCAATGTTTTTTTGTATATCCTCTTCTTTGTACGAAAACTCAAGACTCAAATGATTGTAAAAATCAGTGATGAATTCTTGCTTATTGGGGATCTCAATCTCAATATATCTGTCTGGAGTTTTGATTGACAAACCAGAAAGTTTTGTGATGATCATGCTGCTGCTTTGGAAAGACATTGTTTTGCGTTCGGCTTGTTTAATCTCGTCGAAATCAGAGATCCAAACAAAATCGAGAGAGGACATGTAATCCATCTCAAACTTGCCAGTCACTCGTGAACAGAAGCACCAAGCAAGAGTTTTCCTGAAAAGAAACACTTGAATGATTTTTTGATTCATTTCTGGGTTATATGGATACTCGATTACTTTCCCAATGTCCATTCTCGAAATGTCAAGTTGGGAGAAAATTTCGGAAGTTTTTGGATCAAGTGTCATTAAAAGTACTTTTTTTTGTTGGATGTTTTGCGTCAAACTTGAAATTGTTGTGCTTAGTTTCACAAGATGCTTTTTATCAGGATGATCTAAGCTTGTGATTTCTTGGAGTTTTTTGATGAATCTTCGAAGCTCGTCCATTTTCTTCAGCGGTATTTTAAGCATTTTTTCGATTTCTGCCGATGTATTGAATTCAAGTGCTTTAACGAATTTTTGGAATTGCTTGTTTTTCATCATTTCTTTATATGTTTCGGTTATGATTTTAAAATGCGAGAAATATCGTTGATAAAGCTGTGACATCTCTGATATTTTCTCGAGGAAAAAATCACCGATACAAGACTCGTAGTTCCATTTCTCTTTTCGAGTAGTCAAGTCAATAAACATTGTTTGTGTGAAACTGTATATTTCAAGAATATCTTCGAATATCTTTTCAAAAATTTGGTGCTCGATTATTTTGCCAAGTTCGTTTTGGATCGGTTTGATTGCAGTTTCGTAGAATTTATTTAGTGATTCGAGATATTTTTGTTCGTGTAAATAAATGATTTCGAATAATTCGTCTCTTTTTGTTTTTGGACCGATTGGTTTCTGGTTGTTTTTGATTCTTTCTCTGTCTTTAAGTAATTCTGTGTATTGATTGGAGTGTAAAAATCTTGGGAATGAATCTGTTTTCATTAAAGTAAATATCATATCGGAAGCATCGTTGAAAAGATCTGGAACGAATTTTTCTTCTTCAACTTTTTTCAAGATTTGTTTTTTTGTTAAGTCTGGAATGTTAATTTCTTGTAATGAACTGAAATCAATGAACTAAATATTTTTTTTTTTTCCAAAAATTTATTTTTACATGAAATTTTGATTTTGATTTTTAAAAAATAAAAACCTTTTCTATTATTTCTTTTGCTTTAGCGATGCGTTCTACAGGATCTAAAATTGTATTATATTGTTTAACTGCTTCCCAAAAAAGGATATTTTCTTCAGAAAGTTGTTGTTGAAGAAATTGTTTAAAATAAGCCAAAGATAGTTTTTCATCTAAAATTGAAATGAAAGTTTCAGGGATTGGATTTTCATTTTCATTTTTATTTTCAAATTTATTTGGATTTTCATTTTGATTTTGATTTTTATTTTGATTTTGATTTTCATTTTGATTTTCATTTTGATTTTTGATTTTGATTTTGATTTTCAATTTGTTTTTCAATTTCATTTTGATTTTTATTTTCATTTTCAATTTCATTTTGATTTTCAATTTTATTTTGATTTTGATTTTCAATTTGATTTTCATTTTGATTTTCATTTTGTTTTTCAATTTGTTTTTCATTTTGATTTTCATTGGTTAATTCTTGTTGATTTTTTGAAGTTCTTTTTATTGGACTTGGAAACTGAACTTTTTTCTGAAAATTATAATTTTTTCTTATTGAAGGAATTGCTTTTTTCTCATTTGATTTTTCTTGTAAAATTTTTGGAAGTTCTCTTGGTTTTTTATTAATTTTTTCAGCTAAATTTTCTAAATTAAGCATTTTTAAAATATCTGGAGCTTCCATATGTTCAGTTTCTTTTTCATTTTCTTTTTCAGTTGTTGTTTGCGTGTTAAAAAATATTTTGTTTTTGCCATCATTTTCTCTTGAATTTCTTAATTGGTTTTTTTGAATATTAGATTTTTCTTGCATTTTTTCTTTTAATTCCTTTTAATTTGTATAAAAATGAAAAAAAATGATCATTTCTTTTTTTAAAAAAAAATTTTTTATTTTAATTATTTTATTTTTTGCTTTTTAAGTAAAAAATTAATTTGAATAATTTTTTCCTTTTTTTTGTTTTTTTTTTCTTCTTTTCTTTTTAGATTTGATTTTTCGATTTTGTTTTAATAATTTATTTAAATATTAATTTAAATATTTATTTAAATATTAATTTGGATATTTATTTGGATATTAATTTAAATATTAATTTAAATATTTATTTAAATATTAATTTAAATATTAATTTAAATATTAATTTAAATATTAATTTAAATATTTATTTAAATATTAATTTGGATATTTATTTGGATATTTATTTAGATATTAATTTAAATATTAATTTAAATATTAATTTAAATATTTATTTAAATATTTATTTGGATATTAATTTAAATATTTATTTGGATATTAATTTAAATATTAATTTAAATATTAATTTAAATATTTATTTGGACATTAATTTAAATATTTAATTTAAATATTTATTTAAATATTAATTTAAATATTTATTTGGATATTAATTTAAATATTAATTTGGATATTTATTTAAATATTAATTTAAATATTATTTGGATATTTGGATATTTATTTAAATATTTATTTAAATATTTATTTAAATATTAATTTTAAATATTAATTTAAATATTAATTTAAATATTTATTTGGATATTTATTTAAATATTAATTTAAATATTTATTTAAATATTAATTTAAATATTAATTTAAATATTAATTTAAATAATATTAATTTTAAAAATAATTTAAATATTAATTTAAATATATTAATTTAAATATTAATTTAAATATTAATTTAAATATTAATTTAAATATTAATTTTAAATATTAATTTAAATATTAATTTAAATATTAATTTAAATATTAATTTAAATATTAATTTAAATATTAATTTAGATATTAATTTAAATATTAATTTAAATATTAATTTAAATATTAATTTAAATATTAATTTAAATTTTAAATATTTATTTAAATATTAATTTAAATATTTAATTTGGATATTTATTTGGATATTTATTTTAAATATTAATTTAAATATTAATTTAAATATTAATTTAAATATTAATTTAAATATTAATTTAAATATTAATTTAAATATTAATTTAAATATTAATTTAAATATTAATTTAAATATTAATTTAAATATTAATTTAAAATTTATAAATATTAATTTAAATATTAATTTAAATATTAATTTAAATATTTAATTTAAATATTAATTTAAATATTTATTTAAATATTAATTTAAATATTTATTTAAAATTATTAATTTAAATATTAATTTAAATATTTAATTTAAATATTAATTTAAAATATTAATTTAAATATTATTTAAATATTTTGGATATTAATTTAAATATTAATTTTAAATATTAATTTAAATATTAATTTAAATATTTATTTAAATATTAATTTAAATATTAATTTAAATATTAATTTAAATATTAATTTAAATATTAATTTAAATATTAATTTAAATATTAATTTAAATATTTATTTAAATATTAATTTAAATATTAATTTTAAATATTAATTTAAATATTAATTTAAATATTAATTTAAATATTAATTTAAATATTAATTTAAATATTCAAAAATATTAATTTAAATAATTTAAAATTTTAAATATTAATTTAAATATTAAATATTAATTTAAATATTTATTTAAATATTAATTTTAAAAATAATATTTAAATATTTAATTTAAATATTAATTTAATTTAAATATTAATTTAAATATTAATTTAAATATTTAATTTAAATATTAATTTAAATATTTAATTTAAATATTAATTTAAAAATATTAATTTGGATATTAATTTAAATATTAATTTAAATATTTTATTTAAATATTAATTTAAATATTAATTTAAATATTAATTTTAAATATTTATTTTAAATATTAATTTAAATATTAATTTAAATATTAATTTGGATAAATATTTAAAATTTAAAGATATTTATTTAAATATTAAATTTAAATATTAATTTAAATATTAATTTTAAATATTAATTTAAATATTAATTTAAATATTAATAATTTTAAATATTAATTTAAATATTTATTTAAATATTAAATATGAAAATATTAATTTAAATATTAATTTAAATATTTAATTTTAAATATTTATTTAAATATTAATTTAAATATTAATTTAAATATTAATTTAAATATTAATTTGGATATTTATTTAAATATTTATTTGGATATTAATTTGGATATTTATTTAAATATTAATTTAAATATTAATTTAAATATTTATTTGGATATTAATTTAAATATTAATTTAAATATTAATTTAAATATTTATTTGAATATTTATTTAAATATTCGTTATTAAATTTAAAAAGAAAACCGTTAAAAAAATAATAAAAATTAAAATTGTTTTTTATTGGAATTTTTTATTCATTTTTTTATTGAAATTTTTTATTCAATTTATTATTTTTCTCTTTTTAAAAAAAAATGTCATTAAGACTTCAACAACTTCATAAAGAAAAAAAAAATACTAATAATACTAATAATATTAGAAATGAAAATGAACCAGCAAACATTCCAAATAAACAAACACAAAAAGCTTTACTTTCAAAGTTAAATCTAAATCAAAACTAAATTAAATCAAAAATAAAAAAATTTTTTCCTCATTTTATTTTTCTTTTCTTTTCTTTTTTTGAAATAAAATTTTTTTTATAGATTTATGAGTCCAACAGATAAAATTATGAGTCCAACAACAAACCTTTTAATGAAAAGAAAAAGAGATAAGAAAAAATTACCAATTAGAAATTTACAAGATCAATTAGAATCAGAATTAAATGAAGAATCAACAAAAAAAAAATAAAAGAAAAAAAAAAAGAAAAAAAAAAATTTTTTTTGATTTTGTTTCTTTTGATTTTTTTTTTGATTTTGTTTTAAAAAAAAATAAGTAAAAGTTCACTTTTATTTTCTTCATTTTTCTTCATTTTTTTTCTTTTATTTTCTTTTAAATTTTTATTTTGAATTATTTTTTTTTTCAATTACAAAAAAAAATGTCTATTAAGGTTACAAATTCATTAGTAACTCCTTTACTCACAGATAAATATCAACTTACAATGGCATATGCATATTGGAAATCAAAAAAACAAGATCAAAAATCTGTTTTTGATCTATTTTTTCGGGTCAATCCATTTGGCGGCGAATTTACAATTTTTGCAGGATTAAGTGAAGTAATGAAACTACTTCCAAATTTCAAATTTACTGAAGATGAAATTGATTATTTAAAGAAAGATATGGTTGGTTGTGAAGATGGTTTTTTTGATTATCTTCGTTCTGTTGATGCTTCTCAAATTAAACTTTATGCTTTGAATGAAGGCACTCTTTCTTTCCCTAAAATTCCTCTTATTCGTGTTGAAGGTCCTCTCGCTATTTCTCAACTTTTGGAAACTCCTCTTCTTAATCTTATTAATTATCCAAGTCTTCTTGCTACAAATTCTGCAAGAATGAAAATGGTCAGTGGTCATAAGAAAACTTTATTAGAATTTGGTTGTAGAAGAGCTCAAGGTTTGTGTTTCATTTTTGTTTCAACAATATCAATTTAAAATATTTAAAACATTTAAAATATTCAATATATTTTAATATATACAAAATATTCAAAATATTCAAAATATTCAATATATTCAAAATATTTAATATATTCAAAATATTTAATATATTCAAAATATTCAATATATTCAAAATATTCAAAATATTCAATATATTCAAAATATTCAAAATATTTAATATATTCAAAATATTCAATATATTTAATATATCCAATATATTCAAAATATCCAATATATTTAAAATATTCAAAATATTCAAAATATTCAAAATATTCAAAATATTTAAAATATTCAAAATATTTAAAATATTCAAAATATTCAAAATATTCAAAATATTCAATATATTCAAAATATTCAAAATATTCAAAATATTCAAAATATTTAATATATTCAAAATATTCAAAATATTCAATATATTCAAAATATCCAATATATTCAAAATATCCAAAATATTTAAAATATATTTAAAATATTTAATATATTTAAAAATAAAAAGGACCTGATGGAGCTATTTCTGCTTCTCGTTATAGTTATATTGGAGGATTTGATGCAACAAGTAATATGGCTGCTGGTAAAATTTTTGGAATTCCTACAAAAGGAACACATGCACATTCTTTTGTTTCATCCTATCTTACTTTTTCAGATATTAAAAACCCAATACTAAAAGATTCAAAAGGAATTCATGAAGGTTTTCATTTAAAAAATAATAATCATTTCCAAATTTAAATATATTTATATTCTTATATTTATTCTAAAAAGTCAATTTTGTTGATTTCGTTCTCCAAACAAGAAAAGAAACAGGATTCACTCACACAAATGATAGTGAACTTGCTTCTTTTATTGGATATGCTCTTTCATTTCCTAATGGATTTCTTGCTTTAGTTGATACTTATGATACTCTTTTAAGCGGTGTTCCAAATTTTCTCACTGTTGCTTATGCTTTGCATAAACTTGGATACAAACCTACAGGAATTAGATTAGATTCAGGAGATCTTGCATACCTTTCCAAAGAGACACGAAGAATGTTCACAGAATTTGGAAAGAAATTTAATGCAGATTATTTTTCCAAATTAACTATTGTCGCTAGCAATGATCTCAACGAAGAATCCATTATTGATCTCAACAAAAATCATCATGAAATTGATGTGTTTGGAATTGGTACACATTTGGTTACTTGCCAAGCACAACCTGCTTTAGGTTGTGTTTACAAACTTGTTGAGATTGATGGAATTCCAAGAATCAAGTTGTCAAATCAACTTATAAAGGTTACAATTCCAGGGAAAAAAGAGGCTTATAGACTTTATGGAAATTCAAGTCGTTCTCCTATTCTTGATGTTCTTGTGAAAACAGATTCTACTCAAAAACCGAAAGTTGGAGAAAGATTTTTGTGTCGAGATCCAAGTCTTGAATCAAACAGAATGATTTTGAGTCCTTCAAAAGTTGTTCCCCTTCACCATTGTTATTGGGATGGAAAACAAGCAAAAGAAGTTCCTCAAATTGGTTCTGTTAGAAAATATGTTATTGATCAAATTCATGAAATGAATCCCTCACATTTTGCTCTCAAAAAACCACTTCCTTATAAAGTTACTTTGAGTGATGAACTTTATCATTTTCTTCATGATCTTTGGATCAAAGAACAACCTCCTTTAGAAATTAATTAGAAGATTTTTTTTTTTTTTTTCTTGGGATTGATTTCTTAAAAATTCAAAATCAAAAATAAAAAAATAATTTGATCAATGAGAAAAAAATTTTTTTTATATGTTCCACTTTTTGTTTTTGTTTTATTCAAATTGAAATTTCAAATGTTTTTGTTTTTTTCATTTTTTCATTTTTTCATTTTTCATTTTTTCATTTTTCATTTTTTCATTTTTATGAATTTAGTTTTTCTTATTTTGGGTATTTATACATTCTTTATTACTCATTCTTATCTTCAAGAACAGTTACTTTCAATAAAATTTGAAGGAGAAGAATATGAGATTTTCGATACATTCTCATTATTTTCAGCTTTAACAAATTTAATTGTTGGAATAACAGCAAATAAAATTTTAGATAAATTTTTAACCGAAAAAACAACAGCATTAAAAAAAGAAGAAGAAAAAGAAGAAGAAATTGAAATTGAAATTGAAAAAGAAAAAGAAATTGAAATTGAAATTGAAATTGGGGATAAAAATGAAAATGAAAAAGAAGATGAAAAAGAAAAAGAAAAGGAAAAGGAAAAGGAAAAAGAACAAGAATTCAAAATAGTATATTTAATAATTCCCGCATTATCATCAGTGATTAGCAGTATTTTTACACATCAAGGAACTTCTAAAACAAATTTTCCAACTAAAATATTGATTAAATCATGCAAACCATTTTTTTTGTTGATATTTGGGAATTTTTTATTGAAACAACATCATTCTATTTTTCGAGTTTTGAATTCGATTTTACTTGCTTTTGGAATTCTTTTGTTTTCTATTCAAAAATCAAAACAAAAACAAGTTTTATATTTTAAAGGTGTTGCTTTTTTAGTTGCTGCTTTGGTTTGTGATTCTTTTACTGGTTTATTTATGGATCATGTTTTTAAGAAACCCAAAAAAAAGCTTTCACCAATTTGGGTTTTAAAATGGTTAAATTTTTGGAAAAGCATTTTTTATTTTTTATGTAAATTTAATATTAAAATTGAATTTAAATTTTAAATTTTAAAATTTTAATTTTTAAATATTATTTATTTAGGGTTAATTATTTCAATCCAAATTTTTGATGCATTTAATCTTTGTACAAGACATCCAATAATTTTATTCCATATTTTTACTTCAACATTTTCAATGGGATTAGGTCAAATTTTTATATTTCAAGCTATTAAACAATTAGGATCTTTTAAACTTTCATTAGTTACAACAACAAGAAAAATATTTACAGTATTTTTATCTTTATTGACTTTTGGTCATTCTTTTACATTTTATCAACAAATTGGAATTTTATTTGTATTTACCTCTTTAATTACAGACCATTTTCTTTCTCCAAAAAAGAGGAAGCAATAATAGAACATTTTAAAATTAGTTTCAAAATTTTCTTCTTTTTTTTTTTTTATAAAAGAAGAATAAAAACAAAAAATTTTTTTCATTTTTTTCATTTTTCATTTTTTTACTTTTTCAAATTCTTTTTTTTTATGAAAGCGACAAGAATAGCTGGTTATACATTAATTGCAACTACTTCATTTTTTGTTTGTTTATCTATAAAGCAAAATTTATGAAAATTAAAATTAAAATTAAAATTAAAATTAAAATTAAAATTATTTGAAATTAAAAATTAGGCATTACTTTCTTGGGTATTCCCATTTTTATGGCAATATAAATATAAAGACAAAAGTCAAACAATTTTATGTGGAAATTTTCTCTGTATTTGTTCTGGAAGCGATTGTGAAAAGCACATGTACGACAAAAAAAAACTAGAAGATTGGAAAGAAGTTGATCAAGATGTTTACAACGGATTATGTGTAAATATATTCTGGACATTACTTGGGTTATTATCAATGGGAATAGCAGTCTTAATGCTTTGGAAAAATAAACCTAAACTTTATTATCCAATTATTATCGCTGGATGTTCTTTTTTCCTTGGAATAATCACTTTTATCGGGCTGTTTCTTAGAAGTGATACTCATAATTTTTTGAAATATAATAAAGATGATGATGTTTTAACTTGGACTTTTTCTGCTTCAACTGCTTTTGCAATTATTTCTTTCATTTTGATTATTCCAACTCTTTATTTCAGTGTTAATGGAATAAATACTCATTAGTTTGTAATTCTCCTTTTCTTTTCTTTTCTTTTCTTTGCTTCAAAGTTTCTTATTCTTTATTTTTTTTATTCTTTTGGATTTTCTTTCTAAAAATTTTAATTTTCTTAATTCAATTAAAAATTTCAATTAAAAATTTTCATTTTTTCTTTCATTTTTTCTTTTTTTTTTTTATAAAAAAATGCAATTCCAAAAATTCACTTTTTATTTTTATTATCCTCATTCACATTTTGGAGAAATTGTTTATATTTATGGAGACACACCAGAACTTGGTGATTCTGATTATACAAAAGGAATTCCTTTAACAACAACACCAGAAAAGTGAGGAAATAAAACAAAACAAAACAAAACAAAACAAAAAAACAAAACAAAACAAATTAAATTAAAAAATATTTTTTTGTTTTTAAAGATTTCCTATTTGGGAAACAACAATATATCTTCCAATAAATGATATTGTTGGTTATCAATATTTTTTAAAAAAAGATAACAATTTTTCTCCTCTTAGATTGGGTTCTGGTCCTTATATCTATTACTCTTCTTATTATTTATATCATTCAACTAAAATTTCTAAAGATAAAAAAGCAGTTTTTGATGAGTTTGGATTTTATCATAATTTAACAAAATATGGTTGGAAAGTTTTAATTGAACATAATCAATTTCCTCCAGATCAAATTGTACTATATAAATATTATTCATTTGGATATTATTTATATAAACATTATTTATTTAAATATTATTTATTTAAATATTATTTATTTAAATATTATTTATTTAAATATTATTTATTTAAATATTATTTATTTAAATATTATTTATTTAAATATTATTTATTTAAATATTATCTATTTAAATATTATCTATTTAAATATTATTTATTTAAATATTATTTATTTAAATATTATTTATTTAAATATTATTTATTTAAATATTATTTATTTAAATATTATTTATTTAAATATTATCTATTTAAATATTATCTATTTAAATATTATTTATTTAAATATTATTTATTTTAAATATTATCTATTTAAATATTATCTATTTAAATATTATCTATTTTAAATATTATCTATTTTAAATATTATTTATTTTAAATATTGTTTTTTTAAATATTTATCTATTTAAATATTATTTATCTAAATATTATCTATTTAAAATATTATTTATTTAAATATTATTTATTTAAATATTATTTATTTAAATATTATTTATCTAAATATTATCTATTTAAATATTATTTATTTAAACATTATCTATTTAAATATTATTTATTTAAACATTATCTATTTAAACATTATTTATTTAAATATTATTCATTTAAATATTATTTATTTAAATATTATTTATTTAAATATTATTTATATAAATATTATTCATTTAAATATTATTTATTTAATTATCTATATAAATATTATTTATTTAAATATTATTCATTTTGTTTAAATAGGAATTTTTAAAGCATGTATTCTCTTCAATATCTGATACTGAATTTATTCAAGAAATGATTGAATCCAAAATTGATATCAAAAGTTATTCTAATTCTGTAAATAAATATCTGTTTAATATTTATTATTTATTTAATATTTAATATTTAAATAATATTTATTAGGGTTATTCTGCTCTTCATATTATGCTTCTTCCTTATACAACTGCATTTAAAGAAAATATTTTTTATTTCCTTATTGAAAAAGGAATAGATATTAATTCTCTCTCTGTAAATTTTCAATTTAAATTTAATAATTTTAATCTTTATTTAAATATTTTCTTTTTAGAAAGTAAAATTAATTCAATTTCTTTTTCCAAAAAAATTTTTATTATTAAAATTGTTTTCTTTCTTAATTTCAATAAAAAGTCTGTAAACAAAAAAATTATCAAATCTTTTTTCCTTAAAATAATTATTCAAATATTTAAATTTTTTAGGGAGAAACACCTATTTATCTTTTATGCACTTTAGATAATCCAAATATTGATTGTGTTCAATATTTAATTGAAAAGGGAGCAGATCCAACAATTTATCGAGTAAAATTTAATCAAATTATTTTTTATTATTTTTTATTATTTTTATTTTTATTTTTATTTTTGGAAATTAAAAATATAGATTGATTATTTATTAGAAAATTTATTGATTTTTCCATCAAAAGAACCCATTTTTAAATTAATTTTGAATCATTGTTCTTATTCAACTGTATTTTTAAAATAAATAATAAATAAAAAAAAAAAATAATAATAATAAATAATAAATAATAAAAAATAGATTGAAAAAAAACTACCAAATTTGAAAAATACTTTGACAGAAAAATATATCCGATGCAATTTTCAGTTGACAAAGGATATGAGGAAATTATATCAAAGAGAAGAATTTACAGATTTGATTTATTATGATCAAGAACAAAAAGCACATAAAGTTCATCGATTAATTTTTCAAGCACGAAATATTAATTTAGAAAAAATACAAAAAATTTTTTCAAAAATTTCAACAGAAGAATCAACTGAACTTTTGGATTGGATTTACACAGGAAATGTGGGAAATCGGGATTTGATATTTCGATTAGGGAAAAAATTAGGGGTTTTTGAAAATGAAAAGGAGTTTTTTCTCAAATCTTATAAAGGAGGAATTGTTAAGGATCTTTCAAAACTATTTTTGGATCGCAAATCAAAAGACTTTGCAATTGTTTGTGGAGAAAATGAAGTTTATTGGACTCACAGATTGATTCTCTGCGCAAGAAGCAAGCTATTTCGTGGAATGTTTTTGAGTGTTCAAGATGATTCAAAACAAGTTAAAGATTATAGTGGAAAATCACCAATTATTATTTCTTCTTTGATTAAATATTTTTATACTGATTATTTTGATCAAAATTTGATTAAGAAACATTTCTTTGAATTGAGGGATTGTTCTGATTATTTCTTACTTGGTCAAAATTCAATGTTTAATTATTATTTACAAGATTTTTTGAGACAAAATCAAAAATTTATTTCTATGATTAAATCCAATTAAATCCAATTTAAAAATTTAAAAAATTAAAAATTGATTTTTCTTCTTGTTTTTCATTAATTAATTAATATTAGTCGAACATATTATTTTTAAAAAAAAAATCAAAGAAAAAAATCAAAGAAAAAATTTGGAAAAAAAAAGAATGAAAAGAAAAAAAAGAAGAAAATTATTTATAACCTGAAGCATAAGAAATAACACCAATAATTCCACCAAAAACATTTCCCCAAACAATAAGCCAACCCAAATGTTTTCGCATAACATCTTCCATAAGTTTCTTAACAACTTGAGGGGTTAATTCTTTAAGTTTTTCAGTCATTAAAGAATCAAGTTCTTTTCTGACTCTTGAAATATCAAAAGTTTTAGTAATATCAAAAGTGGAAAGTAATAATGGTGCAATATCAGACCCCATTCCAAGTACAAAGGGTGTTATTAATGGCTTCAGTGATGATGGATCTATTCCCATCATTGTTAACATTAATCCTTCTGGTCGATCTTTTAATTCTTCTAGTTTTTGATCTATTATTTGACTTACTGCTGGTGATTCTAATACTTTTTTGATTTTTTCTTCAAAGTTAATCATTGAAATGAAACTGTTTAATTTTGTAGATATATAATTTTTCAAGTAGGTCTATTACAAATAAATTTTTAAATATTAATTTTAATATTATAATTTTAATTTTAATTTTAATTTTAATTATAATTATAATTATAATTTTAATTTTAATTTTAATTTTAATTTTATAAATGATATTAATTTCAATTTTATAAATGAATTTTAAATTAAATTTTAATTATAATTATAATTATAATTTTAATTATAATTTTGATTTTAATTATAAATGAATTTTAATTTTGATTTTGATTTTAATTTTAATTTTAATTTTAAATTTAATTTTATAAATTTAATTTTAATTATAAATGAATTTTAATTTTAATTTTATAAATGAATTTTAATTTTAATTCTAATTTTAATTTTAATTTTATAAATGAATTTTAAATTTATAAATGAATTTTAAATTTGATTTCTACTTCATCAAAAAAAGTCTTCATAATTGTGTTTTTGACTGTTTCTCTAATTTCTTTAAATCTACGAGGAATAATACCAGATCCATATAATCCAGGAATTCTATCAAAAAGCATTTTTATAGCAAGCCAATTAGTAATTCCTCCAGCAAAACCGAAAAGGCCAAATGCAAGTATATAATGTCCTGCAGTATTTTGACCTAATAAATTTATAATTTTATTTTTAATTTTAATTTTAATTTTAATTTTAATTTTAATTATAATTTTAATTTTAATTTTAATTTTAATTTTAATTTTAATTATAATTTTAATTTTAATTTTAATTTTAATTTTAATTTTAATTTTAATTTTATAAATTAATTATAATTTTAATTTTAATTTTAATTTTAATTTTAATTTTAATTTTAATTTTAATTTTAATTTTAATTTTAATTTTAATTCTAATTTTATTTTTAATTTTAAATATTAATTTTAATTATAATTTTAATTTTAATTTTAATTTTAATTTTAATTTTAATTCTAATTTTATTTTTAATTTTAAATATTAATTTTAATTTTAATTTTAATTTTAATTTTAATTTTAATTTTAATTTTGATTTTAATTTTAATTTTAATTTTAATTTTAATTTTAATTATAATTTTAATTTTAATTTTAAATATTAATTTTAATTTTTATCCTCGAAAAATTGAAACAATAAAATTTTATTTTTCAAAAATTTAATTAAAGACCCGGAAAAATAAAATTTCATTTTTATTGACGGGGGCGAATTTATTTTCTGCCATTTGGGGAAAATAAAATTTTATTTTTCCAGGTCTTTTTCCCCTTTTTAAAATTGAAATTTCTCCTTTTTATTTCAAAATAAAATGATATTTGAGAAATTTGGTTTTTTATTGAAAAGTGAGTAAATTCCAAAAAATCCTAAAAAAAACCATGAAGAAAATGAAAATGAAGAAAATGAAAATGAAGAAAATGAAAATGAAGAAAATGAAAATGAAGAAAATGAAAATGAAGAAAATGAAAATGAAGAAAATGAAAATGAAGAAAATGAAAATGAAGAAAATGAAAATCAGTAAAAATCCAAGAATGAGATCCCAAGCATTCAACCTACTGTTACTTCTTTTCATCAGGGTTCAAGAATGTTGATTTCCAAGTTGTTGCCATGTCTTTCAATGATCTCTTTCGGTCGTGTACTCCAATGTTGATTGATATAATCGAGTTTGAGGGATTTCCAATTGAGATCCCATTGGGAAATAAAAGTGGAAGGTTTTGGTTTGAGTTGTTCTCTTTTTGATCTAATTTAAGCTGCAATGCATTATCAATTGCTTTTTCTTTCTCTAAACAAACTCTTTTATATAATTGGAGAGATGATTCTGATTTATGCCCACTTTTTAATTTCATAATTTCTTGATCTTGGATCCCTTGGTTGTATAGCCTCGATACACAAGTTACACGAAAGGAATGTAGACCAATTTTCTTATTAATATTAACTTTTTTGCATAGCTCTTGTAAATGTCTTCTCAATGTAGGTGCTTTAATTGCTTGGTTTGTAAGGGGATTTCCTGTAAAGTTTTTCTTTTTGAATGATCTAAAAAGCCGATTGTCTGGATTCGTGGGTAACTCTGATCGAAATTTCCAATACTTGCTCAAAATTAAATATGGATCTTTCGGTGAATCTGAAAAAGGAAATAGTTTGACTGTTTTTGGTTCAAAGTTAGTCACTCCAATTGTTGCCTTATTGTTTTTGCATTCACCTTGTACATACTCTATAAAATCTTGACCATCAATGTGCCCAAAATGAATTTGTGTCAATGCCAGATCTGCGATCTCTTGTCCTCTCAAACAAAAATGGATTCCAACTACCATCACCGTTGCAATTGTCAAATGTTTTGGATTTTCTAACCTTAGATATTCCATCAATTTAGTTTGTTCAGCTTCTTTCAAATCTTGATAATGCGAAGTAAAACAGTTTCCAGCTGCAATAATTTCTTTTAACCGGTTTTCTACGGTGTTCTTGATGTCCTCAAATTCAGAATTTTTAAATCTACGCTAATTAATTTCTTTTGATTCAAATACGATAAAAGGTTTGAGCAATAGGACCGATAAGTTTTAAGTTTGTATTCCTTTCCGTTACTCCTTTTTAATTGAATAAAAAATCGACAGATGGTGTCTTTGAGATCTATTTCTTCGAAAGTAACATTCTCAGCTTTCAAAAATCTTTTTCCCATTTCTTTCCCATAACAGAAATCGATTTTTGTGTATTTAAAGGATTTTTTTTTTTTTGTACTCCCTCAACAGATGTCATAAGAGACGAATGAAAATCAAAAAAAAATTTTTTTTCTTTTGAATCCCGAATTAGAAAAATTTTTCTTAAATAGTTTTCTTAAATTTTTTTTTTCTCCTTTTTCGATTTTTCTCCTTTTTATTTTTATTTTTATTTTTATTTTTGGATCAGATCAATTTTTTGAGGATAAAAATACTATTTGCCCTCATTCGGAAAAATAAAATCATTTTTGAATCTCGATTTTTAGCTAAACCATCCGCTCGCCAGGGCTCGCTAAGATAATTTTGGCTCGTAAACGAGCCACCGCTAAAAATCTCGATTGCAAAAATAAAATTTTATTTTTCCAAATTTGAGCAAATAGTTTATCTTAATTTTAATTTTATTTTTAATTTTAATTTTAATTTTATAAATTAATTTTAATTTTAATTTTAAATATAATTTTAATTTTAATTTTAATTTTAATTTTAATTTTAATTTTAATTTTAATTTTAAATATTAATTTTAATTTTAAATATTAATTTTAATTTTAATTATAATTTTAATTTTAATTATAATTTTAATTTTAATTTTAATATTATAAATGAATTTTAATTTCAATTTTATTTTCAATTTTAATTTTAATTTTAATTTTTTGTTACTTTTTTTTGATTTATTTGTATTAGTGAGAATTAAACCAAGAACCATAATTAAAAAAGTAGTAAAATTGCTCATAAATCCTTTATTAAAACGAGGATAAATAAAACGTTGAGCACAAGTTTTTTTCTCTTGATTTGTTTGTAAATTTTTTAAAGGGTTTGAAATATCTTCTTTATTATCTTCTTTATTATCTTCTTTTGCCTTTTCATCATCATCTTGATTATCTTGAGATTCTAAATCTATTTCTGAATTTTTTTTATCATCTTTTTCTTTAGGATCAAGATTGTCACTTGATAAATTGTGTTCAGACATTTTTTTAAAAAAAAAAATTAATTAATAATAAAAAAAATGAAAAAGAAAAAAAATGAAAAAAAAATAAAAAAAAAATTAAATAAAAAAAATTTTTTTTAATCAAATCAATAATAATAAATAAGTAAAATATTTAATTTAATATTATAAATTTTATATTTACATTATTTTAAATAAATTTATAAATTTAAATTAATTATTTATTATTAATTATTTAAATTAAAATTAAATTAAATTATTTTATATATTTTTAATTAAATTTATAAAGTAAAATATTTTATTTAATATTATATATTTTATATTTACATTATTTTAAATAAATTTATAAATTTAAATTAATTATTTATTATTAATTATTTAGATTAAAATTATATTAAATTATTTTATATATTTTTAATTAAATTTATAAAGTAAAATATTTTATTTAATATTATATATTTTATATTTACATTATTTTAAATAAATTTATAAATTTAAAATTAATTATTTATTATTAATTATTTAAATTAAAATTATATTAAAATATTTTATATATTTTTTATTTAAATTTATAAAAGTAAAATATTTAATTTAATATTATATATATTTTATATTTACATGATTTTAAATAAATTTATTAATTTAAATTTATTATTTATTATTAATTATTTAGATAAAAATTATATTAAATTATTTTTATATATTTTTTTATTTAAATTTATAAAGTAAAATATTTTATTTAATATTATATATTTTATATTTACATTATTTTAAATAAATTTATAAATTTAAATTAATTATTTATTATTAATTATTTAAATTAAAATTATATTAAATTATTTTATATATTTTTTATTTAAATTTATAAAGTAAAATATTTAATTTAATATTATAAATTTTATATTTACATGATTTTAAATAAATTTATTGGAATTTTATAAATTAATTATGTTTTTGAAAAATTCATTTTTTTCCTTTTTTTTTTATTTTTATTAGAATTTGCACAAATTATATTTAATTAAATTTAAATTATTAATAAAAATGAATACAAATTTTGAAAAAGAAACAGAAATTGTTTTTAATTGGGTATCAAGAATTTTAGCAAGAAATGTTTTCCCTCAAATGTCTTTAAGAGCATTAGCAAAATATTGGTGTCAAGTTATAAATAAAATAGTTCCTGGTTCGATCACTAAAATTTATTTAAAGGAGTAAATTAAAAAGTTTATAAAAAAAAGAGAAAAAGAGAAAAAAAAATTTTCATAAAATTTCGAAAAGAAAAAAATTTTTTATTTAAATTCAAATTAAAAAAAAATTATTTTTCTTAAATACTATAAATAGAGCTGAAAATATCCAAAACTTACAAAATATAAACAAAGCTTGTTTGGAATTTGGAATAGAAAAAAAATATTTATTAACTCCAAATCAAATACAAAAAGAAAACCGATTAGAATATTTTGTTCCTTTAATGAAACAAATCGGAATAAAAGCGAATTTAATGAATTTTCAACCGAAATTTGATTTTGTTTTTAATCAAGAAGCTCAAAAAGTTGAAGAAACAGATAAAAATATAAACGATGAGAAAAACAATCCAAGACAATTAAAAAAAATGAATACAAAACTGAAATCAGAATTAATGGAAGATTCAGTTAAAATTGAATTTGAATTCAAAATTGTTTCAATTGAAGAGGAAAATGATGCTTTTTTGATTTTATTAAATCCTCCAAAAAGAGCAACAATTTATTTGACTGAAAGACTCAAACCTTTGATTTCTTGGAAGAAAAACTTGATTCATCTTATTCAACCCGTTGTCAAAAAAGCATTTTTTCAAGATCCAACAATCCAAATTGGATTATTTCATTTAAATCGAAAATGCCTCCAATTTTTCGAAGCAACAACTGCTTTGGAGGATTTATTGGAAATACAAGAGCTGACTGAATATCTTTATTCACTTGTCAGCCAAGAAAAAAATAAACAACCAAAACCCCAAAAAATTCATAATGATAATGACAAAAAATTAAGAAATATCGCTTTTATTATGAAAAAAATCATCAACAAAGAAAATATTCTTCTCAAATTTTCAGATTGCATTAAAAACAGACAAGGAACAATTTTTACTGCAAAATATTTCCAAAACGACTCCATTGTTCATGATTGTGTTTTGGATACACGCGCTCAAAAAGTGGAATTATTTTCTCAAGGAAAAACTCTTTTATCAGAAAAAATGGGAGATATCAATGTAGAATATTTTTTTTTGATTAAAAAACAAACATTATTTAAAAAATATTTGAATCTATTTTTTTTTAGATTTCCAAAATAAACAAGGATTCTTTGATGATTCGGTCAATCCCTAAAAAACAAAAATTCACTATTATTCCATACTCAAAAATAATGAAACAGATTATGTACAAATCAATATCACTTATGGCTAAAGCAAAACATCCTAAAATAATATCACCATTTTTAAACAGAAAGAAAAGAACAATTTCAAAAAATCAAATCACAATGAATAGCAATTTGAATCAATTTATTGAAATGAAAGAAAATCAAAGCAAACAAAAAATCATAAAAGATCCAAATATTCTAAATCAAATTGAATCAAAACCGATTGAAATTGAAATTACAATATTTTTTGAGAGTGAATATTTCTCTGGATTACTCACATTTTCACTAATGGATTTCAGTCTCAAAATTGCAGGAATTGGGAAGCAAAACGAGCCTTATGAAAATATCACTTATCAAATTCACAAATCAAATCCTTTACTATTTCGTCTCGAAATATTAAATAAAGGTTCTTATATTTGCTGCACAGAAAGTCCATCTAAAAGAGAATTCTTGATGAATATTTTTTATCAAATTTCAAAGCAAACAACAGAAAATCAAGAAAATATAGAAAATCAAGAAAATATAGAAAATCATGAAAATAATGAAAATATAGAAAATATAGAAAATAATGAAAATACAGAAAATACAGAAGGCATTGATTTTGAGTCTCTCTCAAAAAGTTCTTCTCAAAAAATCTCAAACTTACAGCAAGGAAACTTCCAATTTGATGATTTCCTTGTTTCAAAAGAAGAAATAAAAAGTAACGATTGGGTAAATTTTTCGAGTCCAAATTCTCCCAATCTGGAAATTATACAGAAAAAACAGGATAAAAAAAGCCAGCCTCCAAAAGAATTGATTCTGTATCCTGAATGGAATGAGGATATTGTGGGGAACTTTATTCAAGGTTTGGCCAGTTTTGATATTTTGCTGAAAAATCTAAAAACAAACGCAGATGTCCAAGGAATAATAATTTTTTCTCGCTCAAAAATAACAATCCAAATATCAGGATCAGGGAAATATGAAATTGATTATACAATACCTGGTGAGAAACAAATATTGCCATTGGAAATTGAGCAGGAATCAATTGGTTTATTGAGAATAGTGATGAAACCAAATTTTTGGATCACGTTCAAACCAAAAAATGAAAAAGATTTATATCTAATTCCCAAAACATATGAAATGTTTCAATGGTACCGATCCGCAAGCTTAGAAGCAACTCCAATCAACGGATTCATTTTAGGATTCGAAAGTGAATTTGAAGCCATTCTGACAAGTCTTTTGCATAGATCGCACACTGTTTTTCAAATACAATTTTTTCACAACAAAAACACTTATAATGGAATTTTGCGTCTTGATTCTTTCCACACAACAATTATGACCCATCAGAATCGGGCTATTTTCCAGCTGAAATATGATCCCAATCGATTGCATATCTTCGATAGACCTGATTCAGATCGGCTTTTAGAATTAACAACAAAAACAGAAACAATTCCAGTGATTTTTCAAACTGAAATCCAAAAGCTTTTAGTTTTTCGTTATCTTACTCACATGCTTTTAGACACTCATATTGAACGGGACTCAAAAAAACCCAAAGAAATCAGCAAATCAAGAACAAACCAAATTGCAAAAACAGATTTGATTAACCCAATTTTCCAAAATAAAACATTCAATGATCTTCTTTTATTTTCCCAGTTTAACGATCTTGGATCACCTCAAATTATTCAATCAATAGAAACTCTAACAGCTCTTGATGTTCCAAGATTGTTAATGCATCCGATTTTCCAAATCAAAATTGACGATTCAGTCGCCAAGATTCGCCAACAAGTAGAGAAATTTTTGCAAATTGGGAAATGGAAATTTAAAGTGAAAATTTTGGGAAAAAATAAAAATAAATATAAATCAAAAATCACTGTAAAATTTGGCACTTTAAAAATTGTGATTGATTCAGGAAACAGCAACGATAAAGACAAGTTTGCCTTTCCGTTTGATTCCACACAGAAGATATGGATTGATCCAAAAGAACAGAATCGGTTTCTTTTAAAACTCAGTGTGCAAGAAACTCTATTGGTTGAATCCAAAACAGCACAAAGTCGAGATTTGTTTGTGAATCTTTTCTTTGCTGCTTGGAATAGAAATATGAGCCAAAAAAACAAGCAATCAACATTGGAAAACACAACAGATTCAGATAATGAAGACAAACAGAGAAACAAGTTCAATTTAACACAAATAATGATAACAAGTTGCAAATCAGCAACAAGTCACTACAAAAACGATCCAAACAAAGCGACTATATTTGGATATCCACAAGTAACAAGTAAAATTCCATGCATCTTGCCTTTGAACACGGATATCAACAACGTGGTTTCTCACCTCCAGACAACATATAGAGTATCTGTCTTCGATTCTTTTTGGAGGTTTATAAGTTCAGGAGAGATCCAACTCAACGCACAGCATTTTGTCATCAAGTTTGGCTCAAATTCAATCTCTCGATATTACTCCCCGTTCTCCAGATTGTTGAGACCAAACATGTCCGAGGATCCTTTATTAATACGGTTTATGATTGACGAGGAAAGTTTCATCGTGATTGGATTTTCTTCACTGGAAATTGTTTCAGGTTTTTGTCTTGATTTTGATATCCGCAAAAAAAGATCATCGCCCTTTAACAAATGGAGCCAGGAACAAACCACTTCACAAACTGTTTTCAACTGCTCTTTTAGAATTGGAGAATCTGCGCAACATAGCGGACAATTGTGTTTAGAAAACGGGCAATTCTCTTTTAAATTAAATCCATTTTCGGAAATGTTAAAACTGACAAAATCAGAACAAGAGGCGGATTTTCATGATCAAAACAAACTTTTAAGGAATATTCTTCGCGCAGCCTCTTTCCAGTATTCTCGGATCACTAAAGCCAAAATATCGAAAACTGATCCTTTGATGTTGCAAGTGTTTTTGGGTTTCAATCTTTTTGTCACTGTTTTTTTCCCTTCAGTTGAGCAACGATTCAAATTCTATCTTGATTTCAACAACAAGAGAAGAAGATTTCTTTCTCTTGAAAAGCTTCATCTGGTTTATCATTCAATAGCCAAGGATTGCGTGAAAAAATTCGAAAATGTCTCTGTTTTTATGGAAAAAAAAGATTTTCCAATCGGAAAGTGTACTGTGATAATTTCGGAAGAAAACATCCAAATTGCTAAAGGTTCAAAACAGTACTTCAATCATCCAATCAATTTATGCAGACAAGTTGAATCCCAAACAAACCGTTTTCGAACTAAAATTAAAGCACAACTTTTCCAAAAAGAAAATCAAGAAAAACAAAAAATCAAAAAAATTCCCAAAAATCAAAAAAAACAAAAAACAATTCTTCTTGATTTCGAAAGCGAAGAAGCAAAAAAGCTTTTTTCACGATCAATGGAAATATCAAACTTAACGACTTTTTTACCTTCAATTATAAAAAAGTTCGAAATTTTGAAAAAAGGCAAGCAATTCAATATCGTTCATTTTTCCGAAGAAGGAATTCCTATTTGCGAAGGCGCAATTTTAGTTGATGAGTTTACGATTGAGATTTCATACAAGATGGTTAATCAAGAACAAGAACCGATTGTAATTTCGACATCAAGTGTCAAATTTATGATCCAGAAAGAATCACCAGTGACAGGAAGATTAGAAATCAAAAACACAGTGTTTCTGATGCAATTTGAGACAGCAAAGAAACGGAACCATTTTATTCTTGAATTCCGTAGATTCAAGGAAAGAATGCAGCTCAAGGAAAAAATGCTTTTAGAAGGCAAATACGATCCTCAACTTGATCCCAACTCACGCTCTCCACTAGAAATTGAATTGGATTATGAAATACAATTTGAGAAGCAATGGAAAAAAGACCCAATTTCTCTCCCATCTGCTTTTACTGTCTCTGTAATGGATCCTGAGACTCATGAACTTGAATATCTAAATGCAGAATTGAGAATTCTCGGCGATTTGGTCGAAATATACCAGAAAAGAGAAGAAAAACCCACTATTCGGTTCCGTGTGGCAAGGGGATTTACATTTGAAGAGCTCGAAACAGCGCGCGGACTGTGGAAACTCTCAAGCCAGGAAAACACTGTTTTGATTAGATTTTTTGATCTTCAAACAAAATCAAAAACAATTCAAAATTTTTTGACACTTAAAAAAATATTGAAAAGAAAAATTTATAACGTAATGTTTAAACAACTCTCGGTCATGTATGGAAGCATAATTGTGGACGGCAGCATTGAATTCGAACCTACGCATATTGTGCTCCACATCCATCCGAGCGCGAATGAAGAGATTATCAAAATTGAGGCACATTCAATGAAGATCAACTTCAAACCCAAGTTCATGAACTTTGAGATCATTACAGCCACAAGCAAAAACGCATCTATCAAAGTGATGCCGCAAAACCTCGAGCAGAGAAACGAGATACTGCGTAGACTGCTGGACTTGCGGCTCGGATGGCTCGAGAAGAACAGCGGACTAGTGAAGAGGAAAATGTCCAGTGTATTCCAACTTGAAGACGATCCAAAAAGTGCAGCTTTCTCAGTCATGATCTTCCCAGACAGAGCAAAAGACAAACCACAAACGGCAACATTATCTCTCTTCAAGAAGAACTTTATGCTTATGATATTTGAGGGAGAAGAGCAAGAAATCGGATACTCATCGGACACACGCATCGATTTTTATCGCGAAGATCCAGCAGTAATTCGACTTCAAATGGCGATTTGGTTCATTTACTTTGTTAAGTTCAAAAACATCCAAGACAAAACACACTTTGTTTCCTTACTTACAAGACTTCTGGAAAGTTATAAAAACGAGCAAAATTTTTCTTATCTTCCCGAACCTCCGCCTCGATCGCAGCTGAAGTTAGAACCCATATTCGAACATTCACAAGACATGCAAACTCTTCCCGTTATTGTGAACCTATCATCCCATGTCGACAAAGGGTTCAAAATCAAGTCCCAAATACGATTTTCCAGCAAGGGAATTTCCTGCGAGAACGGCATCTACGACACTTATTTTCTTCTTGTTGATCCTTCTTTTCAAGTCTCGCGCTCTTCCAAATCAAACAGCTTCAAGATCTCAAACTCCTCCTTAGATCTTATTGTTCTGTTCCCGTCGCTTGACAGCACTTTTCTGTTCAGATCCTTTATTAAAGAATCTTTTAAAAACCGTTTCAAAGCCGTGATTGTCAAAACAAATTCAATCAATTTCCGCTCGTTGGAGCCTGTCAAGATCAAGTTCAATCGCGAAAATTTCTCGCTTCTGTTTTCTTCGAAAAAAATCCAAATTGAATATCCAATCAAAGAAGAATTTGTAAAAATTAGAATAAGTGATCTTGATGATTCTTTTGCAAAATTAAATTTCCTTGAAAATTCTAAGTTTTTCATTTTGAAATTTATCAACAAATTTTCCAGTGAAAAATTCTATAATTTATTTCCAGAAAAGTCAAAGAAATGAAGAAAATAAAAAAAAAAAAATATTCAAATCGGATATTTTTTTTTTTCATTTTTTTATTTTTTTATTTTCAAACAAAAAGAAAAATGAATTTATTTCAAACACAAAAAAACATGCTGTTTAAATTTGGGTCAATCCCCCCTTTAATTAAAATACAAATTGGACAATTTTTCAGTAATTCCAATGTAAGCGAAGAAATACGAAATGTTCTCAATACAAAAATCCAACCAGCTCTTCATTGTGATGGTGGAGGAATTGAGTTAGTCAGTTATGATGAAAAAGTTTGTGTTGCAAAAGTTCGTTTGACAGGAAATTGTTCTTTTTGTCCAATGGGTTTGATAACTATTAAAAAAAGTGTTCAAACTATTGTTAAGCATTTTGTTCCTGAAGTTCAAAGTGTTGATGAATATTGTTGCGATTAGAAATGAAAACAAAATAATAAAAACAACAAAACAAACAACAATTTAAAATTGAATTAAAATTTCATTTAAAAAAACTTTTTTATTAAAAGAAAAGAAAAAAAGAAAATTGTAAAAAAAAATATTTTGAAAGAGCTTATAAGGGAATCTCTAATTATCTAAATTATTTGAATTAATTTCATTTGAATTTAATTCATTATCAAAAGATATTCCATCCCTAAAAACACTTTCAGCAACTTTTTTCAAAACTTGAGCAGCTTTTGTTAGTTGTTCTTTTGAATGAGAAGCTGAAATACAGATACGAATTGAAGGAGGTGGCATAAGATATTCTTCTTCACTATATTTAGCTCTTGTTAATCCAAGAGGATATTCACTTTCAAAACACTTAGAATTAAAATTAGAATTAAAATTAAAATTAAAATTAAAATTAAAATTAAAATTAAAATTAAAATTAAAATTAAAATTAAAATTAAAATTAAAATTAAAATTAGAATTAATATTAAAATTATAATTAAAATTAAAATTTAAATTAAAATTAAAATTAAAATTAAAATTAAAATTAAAATTAAAATTAAAATTAAAATTAAAATTAAAATTAAAATTAAAATTAAAATTAAAATTAAAATTAAAATTAAAATTAAAATTAAAATTAAAATTAAAATTTTGGAAATTTCTTGTTTTTGGAAATTTTTTTAAGAAAAAATACTTTGTTAACAATTTCTTGAAGAATCCTTTCATTTTTATGTCTATTTTTTTGAGAAGTTTTTGAATTCAGCCGAAGATGAACCAAAGGAACTGAAGGATCACCAGCAACTTCTAATCCATGAATTCCTGCCAATTCAGCTCTAAAATGAAGAGAAAGAGTTTTCAATTTTGAGAAAATATTATCAGGACCTTCAATTTTCTCATTATGTTCTAAAATATCCAAAACTTTTAAAGAAGATCCACATAGAAGTGCTGGTAAAGAAGCTGAGAAACAATATCCAGCACCTAATAATGTTTGTTGTTTTACAACGATTGCTGAACCACAACAAAATCCGCCAACTGATGAAAAGGCATTTCCAAGACTTGAAGTTGTGCATTCGACTGCGTCTCTCTGAATATTGAATTAATTTTTTTTGAAATTTCATGTTATTGAATTAATTTTTGAAATTTCATGTTATTGAATTTTTTCCAATTACAGAAATGTTATAATATTCACAAATTCCTCGTTCTGTTTTACCAAGTACTCCTAATGAAAGACTTTCTTCAATGGCTAATCTACATGAATATTTTTCTTTCAATTCAATAATTTTGGGAAGTGGGGCAATATGTGTTTAATGAAAAAAAAAAGAGAATCAAAATTTTTTTTGTCAAGTGACAAAACTTCAAGTAAAGAATAAATAATTGAATATTTTTTTTTTGTTTTGGAAAATATTTTAAAGGATATCCCCATAATTATGATATAATCCTTCAATCACAATCCATCTTCGATATAATTTTGCTTTCTTTTTACGATCAATTTCATCTTGTAGTTTCAAAAATTCTTCTAAATGATCTACATCATTATGTCTGAAATAATAAACTTTGCTTCGCGATAAAGTAACTCCTGTTTGAACTGCGAAACTAACACCTTCATCACTAATAAATTTAATTATTTATATATATTTATTTTTCATATTTCATAATTTTTTTTTGGAGAGATGAAATTTACCAAAAAATGACATCTCCTCTTTTTGCTAAAGTTGGAATTGCAGAACTAATTGTAGCGAACCCATATGCATAAAGAATTGCTTCGGGTGTTCCCATAAATTTTGCAAGTCTTTGTTCGAGATCCAAATGGATTTCTTTGATAAAATTAAAATTCAAATTAAAATTCAAATTAAAATTATTTTAAATTTATTTACGAAGAGTTCCATAAAAACCACGAGGTCCACAAGTACCAACACCATATTTATAAATCTCTTTTTTAGCAGCTTCCTAAATTTAATAAAAGAAATATTTTTTTGAATTTGTTTTAAAAAAAAAATATAAATTTTAAAATGACAAACAGTAAATTCTGGTAAATCAACAACTCCAAGAAAATTATATGAACCAAAATTTAAAGTTTTTTTCCCGTTCATTGTAACCATAATACCTGGCTTACTTTTGTTAAAAATATTTTAAATATTTTTGATATTTTAGATATTTTTGATATTTTTGATATTTTAGATATTTTTGGATATTTTTGATATTTTAGATATTTTTGGATATTTTTGATATTTTAGATATTTTAGATATTTTTGGATATTTTTGATATTTTAGATATTTTTGATATTTTGGATATTTTAGATATTTTTGATATTTTTGATATTTTTAATATTTTTGATATTTTAGATATTTTTGATATTTTTGATATTTTTGGATATTTTAGATATTTTAGATATTTTTGATATTTTTGGATATTTTGGATATTTTAGATATTTTTGATATTTTTAATATTTTTAATATTTTTGATATTTTGGATATTTTTGATATTTTTGATATTTTTGATATTTTTGATATTTTTGGATATTTTTGATATTAAATCGTAATAGATTGATTCACCTTTCTATTAAAGGTATTGTTGAAAGTTCCCATTTTTCCTCTTCATTCAGAGGTCTAGAAAGAGGTTCTGGTTCCCATTCTGCAATTAATTCATCTTCCTAAAGAGAATTTTTTGCAGAAAAAAAAAGAAAAACAATATAATTAATAAATAATAAATAATAAATAATAAATAATAAATAATAAATAATAAATAATAAATAATAAATAAATAATAATAATAAATAATAAATAAATAATAAAAAGAATTATTCATAATTTGTTTGTACTTCTTTTTTTGTTAAAGGTTTTTCTTTTGTTGGATTATGTGCTTTTTGTAATAATAGAACTAAAAGTAAAACTGCAAAAAATATTTCTGTTATAACATGATATGGTGATTCTCTAAATGCTGTAACTATAAATTCAACAATATAGATCATTTTTATTGTTAAAATTCAAAAGAAAATAAAAATAAAAGATGGAAAATAAAACAAAACCAAAAATGAAAAAAAATGAAAAAAAATTATTTCTTTTTTATTTAATTTATTTTTTACTAATTTTTTTATAATTATTATTCATTATTTTAACAAATTATTAATTATAATTTTTTTATTTAATTTCCTTATAGTTTTAATTTAGATTATAATTTAAATCTTTTTTAAAATTAATTAATTAAATAATTTATATTAGATTTATTTAAATTTCTTATTTAATTTAATTTGAGAAAATTGAACAAAAAAATTATTTTTTTTCTTTTTAATTTTTTAATAAATAAAAAAGTGGATTTAAAATAAATTAAAGAATAGAATTATTTTAAATAATGTTTTATTTCTTTTTATTTATATTTTAGTAATTAAATATTTATTTAGAAATTTATTTTTGTTATTTAATTTTTAGATAATTTTTATTTAATTTTCCTTATAGTTTTAAATTAGATTATAATTTAAACATTTTTAAAATTAATTAATTAAATAATTTATATTAGATTTATTTAAATTTTTATTTTATTTAATTTGAGAAAATTGAACAAAAATTATTTTTCTTTTTAATTTTTAATAAATAAAAAGTGGATTTAAAATAAATTAAAGAATGGAATTATTTTAAATAATGTTTTATTTCTTTTTATTTATATTTATTAATTAAATATTTATTTAGAAATTTATTTTTGTTATTAAATTTTAGATAATTTTTATTTAATTTCCTTATAGTTTTAAATTAGATTATAATTTAAATCTTTTTAAAATTAATTAATTAAATAATTTATATTAGATTTATTTAAATTTTTATTTCATTTAATTTGAGAAAATTGAACAAAAAAATTATTTTTTTCTTTTTAATTTTTAATAAATAAAAAGTGGATTTAAAATAAATTAAAGAATAGAATTATTTTTAAATAATGTTTTATTTCTTTTTTATTTATATTTAGTAATTAAATATTTATTTAGAAATTTATTTTTGTTATTAAATTTTAGATAATTTTTTATTTAATTTCCTTATAGTTTTAAATTAGATTATAATTTAAATCTTTTTTAAAATTAATTAATTAAATAATTTATATTAGATTTATTTAAATTTTTTATTTTATTTAATTTGAGAAAATTGAACAAAAAATTTATTTTTTTTCTTTTTAATTTTTTAATAAATAAAAAAGTGGATTTAAAATAAATTAAAGAATGGAATTATTTTAAATAATGTTTTATTTCTTTTTTATTTATATTTATTAATTAAATATTTATTCAGAAATTTATTTTTTTTGTTATTCCATGATCTTTTTTTATTTTTAATTTAAAAGAAAAAAATTTTTTTTTCTTTTTTATTTTTTAATTTTATTTTAAAAAGAAAAAATTTTTTTTTCAATAAGAAAATTAAAAAAGAAAAGAAAAGAAAAAAGAAAAAAGGAAATTTGACTTTTTTTGTCAACAAAAGCTTTAAAAAAAAAAACAAAATAAAAAAATAACAAAAAAAAATTTTTTTTAAATTAAAAAAATCATTTTTATTTTATTTTTTTTTCCATTTTTTTCTTTTCGTTTCTTTTCTTTTCTTTTCAATTATTATTATTTTTTTTTGATTTATTAAAATCTTTATTATTTTAAATTTCAAAAAAAAAAAACAAAATAAAACAAAATAAAAAAAAAAAACAAAAAATATCAAAATAATATTAAAAAATGGGATTTGGAAAATCCAAATTAAAAAAAAAACAAGCAAAATCAAGAAATGAAGAAATTGAAAAACAAATTATAAAAGACCAAGAAGAAATGGAAAAAAGGATTAAAATTTTAATACTTGGTAAATAAAAATAAAAAAAAAAGCAAAAAAAAAAATAAATGAAAGAATTTTAAAATAATAAAAATAATAAAAATAATAAAAATAAGTAAAATAAAATTGCTAATCCAAAAAATTTTTCAACGTTCTTTTTTCTTCTTTTATTTTCTTTTATTTTCTTATTTTCTTCGTTGTTCTTTTTTCTTTTATTTTGTTTTTTTTTTCTTTTTAGGTGCTGGTGAATGTGGTAAATCAACTTTTGTTAAACAATTAATGATACTTCATACAGGTGGTTTTACTGAATCTATTCGAGGTTTATATCGACAAGCAATTCGCACTCAAGTTATTGAAAATATGAAAACTTTGATCATTGCAACTCGACAATTACGTTTAAAGATTTCAGATGATAAACAGGTAAATTTATTTTATATAAAAAAATCTATTTAAAAATCTCATTTAAAAATTTAATTAAAAATCTAATTAAAAATCTCAATTAAAAATCTCAATTAAAAATCTCAATTAAAAATTTCATTTAAAATTTAATTTAAAAATTTATTTTTGTTTTTATTAGGTTTGTTCTGAACAAATTGAAAAATGTTTCCCAGATGGTTTAGATCCTGAAATTGGAGAATGTATTGCAGAATTATGGGAGGATAAATCAATTAAAATTACATTTGAAAATCGATCTCTTTTTCAAATACCAGATCAAGCTTCTTAGTAAATTATAAATTTAATTATTAAATTATTCAATAATTCAATTAAAAAAAATAACTTTATTGATGTTTTTTTTTTGATTTATTAAGAATTTGATCATTTATTTATTTATTTATTTTCTTTTTATCTTTATTTTTTAAAGTTTTTTTGATAATGTTAAAAGAGTTTCTTCTGATGATTTTGTACCTAATGATGAAGATATTATTAATTGTAGAATCCCCACAACTGGTGTTAGTAAAATTAATTTTGAAATTGAAGGAAGGCCTTGGGAGTATGTTTACCTGTTTAATTTTAGAATGAAATGAAATGAACTCATAATTAAACTCAGCTTTTTATTTAAAATTAAAATTCATTTATAAAATTAAAATTAAAATTAAAATTAAAATTCATTTATAAAATTAAAATTAAAATTAAAATTAAAATTAAAATTAATTTCTAAATTAAAATTAAAATTAAAATTAAAATCTAAATTAAAATTCATTTATAAAATTAAAATTAAAATTCATATAAAATTAAAATTAATTTATAAAATTAAATTAAAATTAAAATTAAAATTAAAATTCATTTATAAAATTAAAAATAAAATTAAAATTAAAATTAAAATTAAAATTAAAATTAAAATTAAAATTCATTTTGAAAATTAAAATAGAGTTGTTGATGTTGGAGGTCAAAGATCAGAAAGAAGAAAATGGATTCATCAATTTGATAACGTAACAATTGTGATATTTGTTGTTGCATCAAATGAATATGATCAAAGATTAACAGAAGAAGTACAAGTTAATCGAATGCATGAAGCAGTTTCACTTTTTAACAAAACAGTGAACAATTCATATTTTAGAGAAAAAAATATATTGATTCTATTCAATAAATGTGATCTTTTTGAAGAAAAAATCCAAAAAGTGGATTTAAATGTTTGCTTTCCAGAATATAATGGTGGTTTGAATTATGAAAATGGAATCAATTTTTTAAAGAAAAAATTTGTTGATCTTGGAACAAATTCAAAACGTTCAATTTTTTCTCATGTTACTTGCGCAATTCAAACTGAAAAAATCAAAGCAGTTGTTGTAATTATTTTATTAATCTTTTTTTAATCTTTTTATTAATATTTTTATTAATATTTTTATTAATCTTTTTATTAATATTTTTATTAATCTTTTTATTAATATTTTTATTAATCTTTTTTAAAATAGGATGTTGTTAATTCAACTATTCTCGAAAATACTTTGAAAAAAAAGGGATATTTATAAGAAATAATTCAAAAAAGAAAAAAAACTTTCAATAAAAAAACTTCAAAAATAAAAACAAATTTTTTATTCAAATGAATTCCAAAAAAAACAAAGAAATTTATTCCAAATAGAATTTGGTTTGTTCAAAAAAAAAATCCGATTTTTATTCTTTAAAAAAAAAATAAAAATAATTTTTATTCAAATGAATTCCAAAAAAAACAAAGAAATTTATTCCAAATAGAATTTGGTTTGTTCAAAAAAAAAATCCGATTTTTATTCTTTAAAAAAAAAATAAAAAATAATGAAATAAAATTCAAAAAAAAAAACATCAAAATTTTTTAATTTCATTTTTTTTCATTTTTTTCATTTTTTTTTTAAAATTTTATTTTTATGGACGCAACAACAATTTATAAAGCAGCTACAACTAAATTTTCTAAATATGCGAGATGGATTTGTAAAATATGAATAAAATATGAATAAAATATGAATAAAATATGAATAAAAATTAAATATAAAAATTAAATATAAAATTAAATATGAATTTTTTTCATAAATAAAAACAGGTTTAGTTGCAGCAGTTGCTTTTTTAATTTGTGGAATTATTGATTGCTTTTATTTACTTGGAGTTGGGATTTTTTGCATGTGAATTTTATCAAGAAAAAATTATATCAAGAATGAATTTTTAAGAACAAATTTTATTAATAAATAATATATTTAATATTATATTTAATTTTATATTTAATTTTATATTTAATTTTTATATTTAATTTTATATTTAATTTTATATTTAATTTTATATTTAATATTATATTTAATATTATATTTAATATTATATTTAATATTATATTTAATATTATATTTAATATTATATTTAATATTATATTTAATATTATATTTAATTTTATATTTAATTTTATATTTAATATTATATTTAATATTATATTTAATATTATATTTAATATTATATTTAATATTATATTTAATATTATATTTAATATTATATTTAATATTATATTATATTTTTATTATTATATATAATTTTATATTTAATTTTATATTTAATTTTATATTTAATATTATATTTAATATTATATTTAATATTATATTTAATATTATATTTAATATTATATTTAATATTATATTTAATTTTATATTTAATATTATATTTAATATTATATTTAATTTTATATTTAATATTATATTTAATATTATATTTAATTTTATATTTAATATTATATTTAATTTTATATTTAATATTATATTTAATTTTATATTTAATATTATATTTAATTTTATATTTAATTTTATATTTAATTTTATATTTAATTTTATATTTAATTTTATATTTAATTTTATAATGAAATTTAGTGTTTTTTCAATTCCTCTTGCAATGATTGAAGTTCCTTGGCCAGCATGTTTTAGTTCACTTTTAGGAGATATTGTTGGTGATTTCAGATTTAGAGGAGTTATTTACATTGTGTATTTATATTCTAATTTGAATTTAAATTGATTTGAAAATTTTTTTAAATTTAATCTTTTCAAAATTTAGATTGTCAATTCCACCATTTTTCTCAAAAGTAACTGTTGTTTGTGGAATAATTTTGATTATTGGGGGAATTCGTAAATAATCCAAAAAAAAAACAAAATTTATTTATTTTGATTTAATTTTTGATTTAATTTTTAATTTATTTATTTTTAATTTAGTTTATGTAATTTCTGGTTTCAAAGGAGAAAAAGCTACAGAAAAAAAATCAGGTCATGTTGCTGGATTGATTTAAATCAAAAAAGAAAAAAAGAAAAGAAAAAAAGAAAAGGAAAAAGAAAAAGAAAAATTCCCAAAAAGAAAAAAATTTTTTTTTTGATTAATCCAAAAAAAAAAATAAAAAAACCAAATCAAATTTTTTGTTTTAATTTTATAATGAAAAAAAAAATATTCAAAAAAGAAAAAAGTTTTCTAGTGAAAAATTAAGCAATTAATTTAAGAACAATTGCAACACGAGAAGGTAAATAAACTTTTAAAGAATAAGGCCTTTCATTCCAAGATTTATTTTCAGTAAAATATTCCGATCCATTTTTAAGACGATCAAAACCGCCAAAAGAGATCAAATCTGTATTAAGTATATCAACGAATTTTCCTTGCCAAGAAGATCCAAGACGATAATCTGTGTAACTTTCTGAAGGATGAAAATTGAACAAAAAAATAAAACTGTCAGAACGTTCAAAAAAAAGAAGCTTTTTATCCTCGTGAACAGAAATAATCTTAACAAAGGGGTTTGAAAATAGATGGTACTCGGCATCAAGACGAAGCATAGCTGTGTCGAAGTTGAGCAAGTGGTGGTAGCGAAGGAGCGGGTCTTGGGCAAGATCCCATCGACGACGACAAAAATGAAATGAGTTTGAATTTTGCTCTCTTGGGAAATCGATCCATTCAGGATGTCCAAACTCGTTTCCCATAAAATTCAGGTATGCATCTCCACCGAGGGAGAACGTGATGAGTCTTATGATTTTATGAAGGGAAATGCCGCGGGAAACTTGAGGAGAAATAGGATCGAGAATGGACATGCCTTTGTACATGTATTTGTCCATAAGCCAGAAGGATATTGTCTTATCCCCGACAAGAGCCTGGTCATGGCACTCTGCATAGGCAATGACTTTCTCGCCGGTTCGACGGTTGAGTAGGGATCCTACTATGTCCCCAATGTTCCAATTTTCATCTTTTTTGGATTTCAATAAATTTTTCCAAAGATCAGGAATATTCATTGCAAATCTGTAGTCGAATCCGATCCCTCCTTGATCGAGTTTGAGACAGAGCCCGGGATAGCCGCTCACATCCTCGGCAATTGTGATGAGGGAGGGATCCAAAGAATGGACAAGATCGTTGACAAGCATGAGATAAACAATGCCGTCAAGATCGGCGTTTGATTGAAATTTTGTATCGAAATAATCATCGTAAGAATTGAATTCGTGGTTTATTCCGTGGTGGGAATACATCATTGATGTAACTCCATCGAAGCGGAGTCCATCAAAATTGAACTCCTCAACCCAATATCGGGCATTACTAAGAAGTAGCCGAAGAACCTCATATTTTGCGTAATTGAAGAGTCTTGAATCCCAAATGGGATGGATACCCTTTTTGCCGCTGTGGAAATACTGGTAATCTGTGCCGTCGAATTTATTGATTCCGTCCTCAACATTCATAGAAACATGACTGTGAACAATATCCAAAATGACAAGTAATTTTCGTGCATGAGCTTCATCAATCAGCAATTTCAGGTCCTCAATCGAACCGAAACGGGACGACGGAGCGAACGGGTGTGTAATTTGATATCCAAAACTCGCGTAATAAGGATGTTCCATTATGGCCATTAACTGGACACAATTATATCCTAATTGTGCTATGTATGGCAAAATGTCTTTTCGAAACTCATTATAACTCGACACCTTGGGTTCTTTAGAAGACATCCCTACGTGCGCCTCATAGATCCTGAGACCCCCCTCAAGAACCGCTTTGCGCGGACTTCGACTCACGAATTTATACTTATTTTCATTAACAAATTTCCCTTCAAAAAGTGGATTTCCCAAATCTTGTGTCGTCCTGCGTGACCACACAGGAATACGATAAAGCTCCTCGCCACTCTTTGTCTTCATACGAATCTTGATCTTCGAATCATCGCGTATTTGTGGCTGTTTTGGTTCTCCTTGATCTTCCACAATGACGCTGAATACCCCATACTCGTCCTTTATGCATATGTGTTTTGTCGGATCCCATCCGTTGAATTCTCCAACTAGACTCATTTCCGTTGCGTTGGGAGCCCACTCTCTAAATATAATGCCGTTCGTTATTCTTTGGAATCCAAAATAACGATATGCACTTGCAAATTTGATCAGACTAATTTCTTGTGATATTATTTTTTGTTTTGTTTCTTCATATTTTAAATTTCTTTGAATAAGATGCTCTTCATAAGGTTTAAGCAATGGATCTTTTTCGATAAGTTTCTTGATTGTTTCTTCTGCTTTTTTTTGCATAATTTTTTATTTTTTTTAATGAGAAAAATGAAAAAAATGAAAAAATGAAAATTAAAAAAAATTTTTTAAATTAATTTTTTCATTTTTTTCTTTTCTTTTGATAGTTTTTTTTTCTAAATCATTTATATTTAATTTTCTTCCATTTTTTAATTAATTAATTAATAAATAAATTAATAAATAATGGCAGATTCTGAAGATAATGCAGTTGTTTTATGTTTTAATTCTTTACAAGAAATGATTGGAAATCGAATTTTTACAAAAAAAGAAAATTATGAAAAAAAAGAAAAAGAAAATATAGAAGTTAATTTAATTTTTACTAAATTACCATCAGAAAGTAAAAATAAATTAAAAATTCAATTAAAAAATTCAATTAAAAATTCAATAATTAAATTTTAATTTTAATTTTTTTAGTTATATTATTAATCTGTAAATTTCTTTCTCCTGGAGAAATTATTAAATTCGGAATGACATGCAAAATTGCTCACTTTATTACAAATGAAACATATCTTTGGAGAATCAAATCAATGGAATATCATACTTACTTTATTTGGAAAAAAATTCAAATCATAACTCATTTTAATGAAAAAACTATAATAGGCTTTCAATACGATATTCAATCAGAAATCAAAAAAATAACCGCAAAAAAAAACACTCCAAATCATAATAAATTCTATTTGCAAGACAACGAAGAAAAAATCAAAAACAAACATCGAAAATCACCTCCTATTTTTTTAAACGGAAAAATTGGAAAATTTTTTTCATCCAAAAAACAAAGAATCAAATATATCCAATTACTCAAGGATCCACAAAGCGAACTACTTGGAAGGGCACAGAAACTTTTCTTGAAATTAAAAGAACTTAAAGAAATGAAGCGAGTTCAAGAAATAATCGATACCAGAAAAAGAATAGCAGATTCAAAAAAAAACTTACTAATCAAATATTTGACAATTTTTGCTGGCTTGGTTCCTTCTGCTTTCTTAATAACATTAATCATCTTTAACTTTACACTTTCATACGAGATAAATCACAAAGCAAAATTCGCAATATCTCCACTAGTGATATTAGGGTTGGGTTTTGTTGTTATTCTGGGAAAACACATTTTCTTCCAGTCATTTGACACGACTTTTTTCTTGCTTTTCTTGATCGCCTTTTCTTGGGTGTTTGGCTTCATTTCTTTTTCACTGAAACACGACGAGATTGTTGATATGCGGTGGATAGCCATATTCCTTCCCATTTGGGTTACATTGGCAATAATTTTTTGGATTGTTTACAAAGACCCGTACTTATCAATTCTCACAAGATTCGAGCAAATATTCTACTTCGGCTTCTGCGTATCATTCGCATCAAGCTTTTTCCTGCTTTCTTTGCGCCTTGATTGGGGGTTGCTTATTCCCTATTTCTATATATTTGCTCCAATTATTTTATTATTTTTAATAACGCTTGTTAGAATTACTGCTCCTCAAACCATTCGTCTAAGGACTACAACCTCCCCTGATATCGTTTTGGTCGGGATTTTCATGTGTCTTTTGTCTGTCGTCGTTCTTGTCTTCAGACTCCATAACTTCTTTCATAATTTCACGTTGGCTTTTCTTCCCTTTTACTTGATTTTACTTCCTGTTTCCTTTCTTTTCTGCTTTTTTTTATTACATTTTTCAGCAGTTGAAATGAGTGAAGATGATGATTATGACTAATTCTTCTTTTGCAAAAATTTTGTTTGTCAAAAATGAAAAAACCCCTTTTTATTAAATCTTCTTTTATTGATTCAAAAATGAATAAAAAATAATTTTACTTTTTTTTTTTTTTTTTTTAAATCTTATTGAAAATTTTTTTTTTTCATTTTTTTTTTCATTTTTTCTTTCATTTTTAATTTATTAAATAAAATAACAAAATCTAAAATGATTAATAATAAAGAACAATCATTAAATAATCAAATAAATCTTCAAAATAAACAAGGTTTAAAATTTATTTCATTTATTTTTCAATTTAAATCAAAAAATTTTTTATTCATTAAAAATTTTTTTTTTCTTTTTTTAAATAAATAAAATTTTTCTTTTAAAAAAATTTCAATAAAAATCAATTTAAAAAGATAAATCTATTCCATTTAAACAAAATGATTTAATTTCTGATGATGATTTAGAAAGTTGTAGTCTTGAAATTGATGAAGAACAATGTAGAAATTCAAATCAAGAAATTCCAAAATCAAAATCAAATTCCAATCCAAATTTAAATTTACATCCAAATTTAAATCCAAAATCAAAATCAAATTTAAAATCAAAATCAAATTCAAATTCAAATCCAAAATTAAATTTAAATTCAAATTCAAAATCAAAATTAAATTCAAAATCAAATTTAAACTCAAAATCAAAATCAAAATCAAAATCAAATTCCAATCCAAATTTAAATTCAAATTTAAATTCAAAATCAAAATCAAATTCAAAATCAAAATCAGATCCAAAATTAAATTTAAATTCAAATTCAAACTCAAAATCAAAATTAAATTTAAATTCAAATTTAAATTCAAAATCAAATTTAAAATCAAAATCAAATTTAAATTCAAAATCAAAATCAAATTCAAAATCAAATTTAAATTCAAATTTAAATCCAAAATCAAAATTAAATTCCAATTTAAAATCAAAATCAAATTTAAATTCAAAATCAAATTTAAATTTAAATTCAAAATCAAATTTAAAATCAAAATCAAAACCAAAAAGAAGAAGAAAAAAAACAAATCAAAAAAATCAAAAAGAAAAAAAAATCAAAAGCAATTCCAAAAATCAAAAATCAAAATCAAAATCAAAATCAAAATCAAAATCAAATTCAAAATCAAAATCAAAATCAAATTCAAATTCAAATTCAAAATGAAAATCAAAATGAAAATGAAAATCAAAATGAAAATGAAAATCAAATTCAAAATAAAAATCAAAATCAAATTCAAAATAAAAATCAAAATCAAAGTGATTTAGAAAGTGATTTAGAAAGTGATTTAGAAAGTGATTTTGAAACTGAAGATGAAAGTGATTCTGAAGAAGATAATACTTTATATTGTATTTGCCAAAAACCAAGCCATGGAAATATGATCAAATGTGATAATCCTTCTTGTGAAAAAGTTTGGTTTCATTTTGAATGTGTTGGAATTAAAAATACTCCTCCAGAAGGATCTTGGTTTTGTCCAATTTGTTCTTCCAAAAAATAGAAATTAAAAAACAAAATCTTTTCATTTTCTATTTTTTATTTTCTTCTAATTTGTTAATTAAGAAATTTAATAATCCAAAATTATTTTTCATTTTTTCATTATTTTTCATTTTTTTCATTTTCAAAAATGAATGAAATTATATTTTTTGGAAGAAATCAATATCCAAAACTTATCAAAAATGAACCAAATGCAATAACAAAACCAATTCAATTTGAAAATGAAAATGAAAATGAAAATGAAAATGAAAAACAAATTAAACAAATTTCATCAAGTTATTTTTCAACAATTTTCCTTTTTAAAAATGGAAAAGCAACAGAATATTTACAAGATTCAAATCAAAATCCTGAAAAAATCCAAATTGAAAATATTCAAAAAGTAACTGTTGGTGATCGAAATGAAGCTATTTTAACAATAGAAGGAAATGTATTTGCAAAAGGAAAAAATATTAATCCAAAAAATCCAAATGAATTTATCAATATTTCATCATTAATTGAAGATACAAATGATAGAGTAATTGAAGATATTGTTTCTGGAGAAACTTCAATTTACTTATTAACTTCAAATCAAAATGCTTATGGAATTGGTTCAAATCAATATGGTCAATTTGGTTTTGATTTTGAAACACTTCAAAAAACAGAAAAACCAATTTTAATGATGAAAAATGTTTCTAAAATATTTTCAGGAAATTCTTCACAATCTATTTTCCTTTTAAATTCAAATCAAGAATTATTTGTATGCGGTGATAATTTTCATAGTCAGCTTGGATTAGGAAAGTTAATAAAAGAAAAACGAGTTGAAAAATTAACCAAAATCCAAAATATTCCAAAAGGCAAAATAATTGATATTCAATCTGGATATTATCATTCAATAATGTTGATTGAAAATGAAGATGAAAATCCAAAAAGAAAACTTTATTCATGTGGAGAACCTAAATTTAATGGTCTTTACAAAATGGGAAAAACAAGAGAATTTACTGAAATCAAATCATCTTTATTTGAAAATGATGATAATATTCTTGATATTTCTTGTGGAAGAAGTCATATTTTGATTTTAACTTCTAATTCAAAATTGATAGGATTTGGAAATAATTCTTATGATCAATTAGGAATTGAAAATACAACTTATCAATTTATTCCTATTCAAATTGAACTTCCTAAATTAAGATTTAATGAAAATATTTCTAATTATCATATTTCTTGTGGATTTAATAAATCATTTCTTTATTATTCTCCTCCTTCTTTTTCCAATATTGAAGAAGATTTGATAAAATTATTTAAAAGAAAAGAATTTTGTAATATTTCATTTAAAACCAAAAATGGAGAAATAATTGAAGCTCATAAATTAATATTGAAATATAGATTAAATCAAAATGAAATTGAAATTGAAAAACTTAAAGAAATTATTTCAAATAAATCAATTCAAGAATCAAATCAAATATTTGAAATGATTTATTCAAACAGAATTATAAATCCAAAATTATATTCTGAAATTAAAGAAATTATAAATTCCAATGAAAAAATTGAAGAAACAATGAAAAGAATTTATTTAAATGAAAATGAAAATGAAAAAGATTTTATAATTGAAAGAAAAGAAAAACAATATAAATTTCCCAAATTAATATTAATAATGAGAAGTGAATTATATCGAGGAATGTGAGAAAATCTGTTACAAATGATACTTCTAATAAAGTTACAGATTATAGTGAATTAAGTAATAAATCATTTCAAATATTTGAATATTGGATTTATTCAAATCAAATTAAAGATGAAATTGAAATTACACAAGAAATTATTGATGAAATTCAAATTGGAATTGATTATTTTCAATTAAATCAAACAAATCCAAATTTATTTGATTTATTAATTAATAAATTTAATAATCAAAATTAAAATCAAAATTAAATAAAAAATTAAAATTAAAAATTGAATTGTTTTGTTATTGTGGTTTTCATTTTTTCTTTTTTAAAAAATAGAATTAAAAAGAAATCCTTTTTTTTTTGCTTATTTTTCTAATCTTTCAAGTGTCCAATTTCCTTTTTCTTGAATATCTTTATTATTTGGGAAATTATTCATTGCTTTTTTAATTAATTCATTTCCATTTAATTTTTTAATTTCTTCTTGATTTTCTTTTTATTTTTTTGTTATAAATTTGAAAAAATTAAATTAATAAATTTTAATTTAATTTTCATTTTTTAAATTGATAAAAATATTTTACCATCATTATTAAAAGAAATATTATTTAAAGCCCAAATTCCATGTTTTTGAATATCTTGATTATTTGGGAAATTATTCATTGATTTAATTATTACTGAAATTCCATCTTTTTTTCCAATTTCAATTTTATTTTCTTTTTATTTATTTTTGATTTGGATTTTAAATTAATAAATTAATAAATTATTTAATTATTCCAAAAAAGGTTTTTAAATTAATAAAAATATTTTACCATTATTATTAAAAGAAATGTTTTTTAAAGCCCAACATCCTTGTTTTTGGATATCTTCATTATTTGGGAAATTATTCATTGATTTAATTATTGTTGATATTCCTTCTTTTTTTCCAATTTCAATTCGATTTTCTTTTTATTTATTTTGATTTGGATTTTAAATAAATTATTTAATTATTTAATTATTTATTCCAAAAAAAAGGTTTTTAAATTGATAAAAATATTTTACCATCATTAAAAGAAATATTTTTTAAAGCCCAACATCCATTTTTTTGAATATCTTGATTATTTGGGAAATTATTCATTGATTTAATTATTGTTGAAATTCCATCTTTTTTTCTAATTTCAATTTCATTTTCTTTTTATTTATTTTTGATTTGGATTTTAAATTAATAAATTAATAAATTATTTAATTATTCCAAAAAAGGTTTTTAAATTGATAAAATTATTTTACCATCATTTACAGAAATATTAATAAAAGCTTGACAAGAATAATTTTGAATATCTTGATTATTTGGGAAATTATTCATTGATTTAATTATTGTTGATATTCCTTCTTTTTTTCCAATTTCAATTTGATTTTCTTTTTATTTATTTTGATTTGGATTTTAAATAAATTATTTAATTATTTAATTATTCCTTCCAAAAAAAAGGTTTTTAAATTAATAAAAATATTTTACCATCATTATTAAAAGAAATATTATTTAAAGCCCAAATTCCATATTTTTGAATATCTTCATTATTTGGGAAATTATTCATTGATTTAATTATTGTTGAAATTCCTTCTTTTTTTCTAATTTCAATTTGATTTTCTTTTTATTTATTTTTGATTTGGATTTTAAATTAATAAATTAATAAATTATTTAATTATTCCAAAAAAAAGTTTTTAAATTGATAAAAATATTTTACCATCATTATTTGCAGAAATATTAATAAAAGCTTGACAAGAATAATTTTGAATATCTTGATTATTTGGGAAATTATTCATTGATTTAATTATTGTTGAAATTCCATCTTTTTTTCCAATTTCAATTCGATTTTCTTTTTATTTATTTTTGATTTGGATTTTAAATTAATAAATTATTTAATTATTCCTTCCAAAAAAAAGGTTTTTAAATTAATAAAATAGTTTTTACCATGATCTCCAACAGAAAAATTATGTAAAATAAAACATCCATTTTGTTGAATTTTTTCATTTAATTGAAATTCTTTCATCCATTGAATTGTTTTTTCAATATTAATATCTTCTTCAATTTTAATTTCTTTTTTTTAAATTTAATTTTAATTTTAATTATAATTTTAATTTAGGAAATAAATTACCAGAAATTTTTCCTTCTTTTTGTTCTCGAAAATTTTGTAAATTAATTTGTATTTTTCTTTCTTCTTTTATTCTAACTTTGTTTTCTCTTTTTTCTAATTCAATTTTATTTTGATTTAAATCATTTTCTTTTTCTTCCAATTTTTGTTGTTTTTGATTCATTTCATTTTCTTTTTGTAAATTTTCATTTTTCTTTTGATTTAATTTTTGTTTTTTTTGATTTAAATGATTTTCTTTTTCTTGTATTTTTTGTTCTCTTTTTTCTAATTGAGTTTTATTTTGATTTACTTGATTTTCTTTTTCTTCCAATTTTTGTTGTTTTTGATTCATTTCATTTTCTTTTTGTAAATTTTCATTTTTCTTTTGATTTAATTTTTGTTGTTTTTGATTTAAATGATTTTCTTTTTCTTGTATTTTTTGTTCTCTTTTTTCTAATTGAGTTTTATTTTGATTTAAATGATTTTCTTTTTGTGTTAAATTTTTTGCAATTGATTTTAATGTTTCCACTTTTTCATCTAATAAATCAACAAAAAAATTAGATGGAAATAATTGAAATAATTGTGTTTTTTCAATTTTTTGAATTTCTTCTTTTGTAATTTGTTTCTTTTCTTGAATTTTAATTAAAATTTCATAAATAGTTTTTTTAATTGAATTTGATTTTAAATTTGAATTTAAATTTGATTCTTCTTGAAAAGATTGATTAAAATTGAGTTTATTATTTTTCATCCATTCAATAATGATTTCTTGAATTAAATTTGTTTGATCTCTTCCAAAATTTGAAATTAAAAAATCAATAATATTTAAGAATTCATTTGTTTTTAATTTTGAAATTTCTTTTTTTTGAAGAAGATTATTGTAATTTTTAAGAACAAATTTTTGACAAATTTCTAAAAGAAAATTTGAATGAATTTCTTTTGATTTTGAAAATATTTCAAATATATTATTTTGATTAATAATTGGTTCAATTTCTTTTTCAATTTTAATTTTTAATTTTTCTAATCTAATTATATCAGCAAATTTAAAATATTTTTCGAATTCTTGATGATTAATATTGATTTCACCTTCATAAATATATTTGATTATTGGTTCAACAATTTCAAAATCGAATTCTTTAAAATAAATTTGATTTTCTCCTTTTTCTTTTGTAAATAAATCAAAAAATGAACTTCTTGTATTTAAAATGATTTTGTGGCATTTTATTGAGTTTTCTTTCTTATTTTCTTTCTTGTTTTCTTTTTCATTTTCTTTCTTATTTTCTTTCTTCTTTTCTTTCTCATTTTCTTTCTCATTTTCTTTCTTGTTTTGTTTCTTCTTTTCTTTACAATAAATTGTAAAATCTGTAAATTGTTTTTGAGTTTGATAAATTTTTGAAAAATTAAGTGATTGTTCTTTAAGTAAAATATTATTAATTTCTTTGATTGATAATTTGTATAATTCTTTTAAGTTTTCTGTGTTATTGTTATTATTATTATTATTATTATTGTTATTCATTTTGTAATTTTCTTTTTTTTTTTTAAAAGAAAAAAAATGAAAAAAAAAAGGAAAATTAGAAAAAAAGGAAAAAAAAGGAAAAAAAAGGAAAAAAATTTAAAAATATAATTTAATATTTAATTTAATGTTTAAAATAATAATTTAATGTTTTAGATTTAAATATTCTATTATTTAAATATTTAACATATAAATATAAAAAATAAGAATAGATTTAATTTAATATTTAATTTATAAATCAATTTAAAAATATAATTTAATATTTAATTTTATGTTTAAAATAATAATTTAATGTTTTAGATTTAAATATTTTATTATTTAAATATTTAACATAAAAATATAAAAATAAGAATAGATTTAATTTAATATTCAATTAATAAATTAATTTAAAATTATAATTTAATATTTAATTTTATTATTAAAATAATAATTTAATGTTTTAGATTTAAATATTTTATTAATTAAAAATTGAAAATATTTTAACAAATAAATATAAAAAATAAGAATAGATTTAATTTAATATTTAATTTATAAATTAATTTAAAAATATAATTTAATATTTAATTTTATTATTAAAATAATAATTTATTGTTTTAAATTTAAATATTTTATTATTTAAATATTTAACATATAAATATAAAAATAAGAATAAGTTTAATTTAATATTTAATTTATAAATCAATTTAAAAAAATATAATTTAATATTTAATTTCATGTTTAAAATAATAATTTATTGTTTTAGATTTAAATATTTTATTATTTAAATATTTAACATATAAATATAAAAATGAAAATAGATTTAATTTAATATTTAATTTATAAAATAATTTAAAAATATAATTTAATACTTAATTTTATGTTTAAAATAATAATTTAATGTTTTAAATTTAAATATTTTATTATTTAAATATTCATCATATAAATATAAAAATAAGAATATATTTAATTTAATATTTAATTTATAAATCAATTTAAAAATATACTTTTAATTAATAATTTTATGTTTAAAATGATAATTTATTGTTTTAGATTTAAATATTTTATTATTTAAAAATTTAACATATAAATATAAAAAATGAGAATAGATTTAATTTATAAATTAATTTATAAATTAATTTAAAAATATAATTTAATATTTAATTTCATGTTTAAAATAATAATTTAATGTTTTAGATTTAATTATTTTATTATTTAAAAATTGATTTTTTTGAAATTAAAATTTTATCTTTTTTTTTGAATTAAATTGAATTAGTATTAATTTGGAAATTTGTTTTTAAAATTTAAATTTGTTAATAATTTTTAAATTCCAAATAATTAAAATAATTTTCCATTTTTTTTTCCTTTTTCATTTTTTTTTTGCTTTTTTTTTTTGTTTTTGAATGTCTGGTCTTGATATTGAAGGATTTTCTATTTCAACATCACAATCTGAACAAGAAACACAAAAAGAAATTCAAAATCAAAATGAAAATGAAAATGATTTAACAGGTAAATTTAATTAAAATTAATTAAAATAAATAAAATAAAATAATAATAAAATAATAATAAAATAATCAATTGAAGACACAAGTTTTAATGAAGATGATATTCATTTACTTGAAGATAATCCAATTTTACCACAAAAAAATAAAAGAAATTTTGCAGTTAGTGAAATTCTTGATACTGAAAGATCTTATGTTGATTTTTTAACTATTATTGTTGAGGTTGATTTAATTAAAAAATTAAAATAAATTTAAAATATAAAAAAATTAATTTAATTTAATTTAATTTAAAAGGAAATAAAACCAGATTTCGAAAAATTTATGAAGGAAAATAAAATAACAGAAATAGATACTCGTATTATTTTTGCAGATATTTTACCAATCTTTCAAGTTTGTGGAAATTATTGTTTTTAAAAAAAAAAAGAAAAATCCAAAAATAAATTTAAATTAAATATTTTTTTAAAAAATATAAATTAATAATAAAAACAAAAAGGTAAATAAATCACTTTTTGAACATCTTGAAAAATCATTTGAACGTGAAAAAGAAGATTGTCAAATTGGAGAAATTTTTTGTCATTTTGTAAGTTTTTTTTTTAATAATTATATTTATTTTTATTTATATTTTTATATTTATTTTTAAAGATTCCTTTTTTAAAGATTTACAAAAATTATATTGAAAATTATACAACTATTGAAAACCTAATTAAAGGATTCAAGAAAAAAGAACAATTTTCTACATGGTTACAAGTAAAAAAATTAATAAAATTTAAATTTAAAATTTTTAAAATTAATAAAATTTTCAAAAGTCAATTCCTCATAAATATACATTAGATTTAAGTAGTTTGCTTATTATGCCTGTTCAAAGATTACCTCGTTATAAACTTTTACTTGAAGTATTATTATAAAAAGAAAATTTGATTAATTATTAATTATTAATTATTAATTATTAATTATTAGGAAGTTCTCAAAAAAACAGATAAAAATCATTTTGATTATGATAAATTAATTGAAGCATTTGAAAAAATATCACTTGTTAATGAAGAAATTAATCATTCAATAACAAAAAAAGAACAAATGCAAAAAATTATTAAAATTCAAAAAAAATTTAATAATTCACAACTTGTAAAATTTTTTAGAAAGAAAAAAAATTTATTTAAATTATGTTTTGTCTTGTTAAAATCAACTCTCTTTTTTTTACAAAATGATTATTTTAATAGAATCTTGTTGAACCTCATCGAATATTTCTTCAAAAAGGAAATTTTTTGATAATTTCTCATAAAGAGGAATTAAAACGATATTATTTTATTTTTAATGATCTTCTTGTTATTGCATCAAGAAATTTCAAAATTTATCAATCTGAACATTCTTTTCCTTTTAGTTCAATTAAACTTAAAGATTCTGATTCTTATGGTTTGATTTTTTTTTAAAAAACAAAAACAAAAATTTAGAAAAATGAATTAATGAATGAATTAATGAATTAAACAAATTTTTTTTAGAAAATCCAACTTCCTTTGAAATTTTAGGTCCAAAAACTTCAGTAATTGCAAAAGCAAATTCAATTCAAGAAAAAGATAGTTTTTTGGATACTGTTAGAAAAGCTGCTCGTGAATATTGGGAAGGACAAAAAAGTTTTAAGAGAATAAATCAAGAGAAAAGTAAATTAGCACCAATTTGGATTCCTGATAAAGATAAACTTTATTGTCAAATATGTGATATTTATTTTACAACATTTGTGAGAAAAGTAAAATTCAAAAATTTTTTTCCAAAAACATGAAATTTAAAAATTTTTCCAAAAACATGAAATTTATAAAAAAAAAAGCATCATTGTAGAGTTTGTGGAGATATTATTTGTAATTCTTGTTCCAAAACAAGACTTATTATTCAAGAAATTAATTCTAAACCAGTTCGAGTTTGTGATAATTGTGCAGCTAAATTTAATACTGAAAAAAAAGTGAAATTTACAGAAACAGATTCACTTCTTCAACCTCAAAAAAAGAAATCAGTGAAAAATTTGAAACAAACATTTTCATTATTTGATATGTCTTGGGTAATTGTGAAAAATCCTAAAGTTCAAACAAAGGTTCAAATACAAAAAATGACTAGAACTATTTCTGAAAGTTTAGCAATTACTAAAGGTCTTTCTGAAAAAAGAGTTAAAAGAACTCCTTTAGATCTTGATTTTTGGGTTGATTTTCGATTTTAATTTTTTTCTTCTTCTTCTTTTAATTATTACTTTCTTTGAATTAAGGAAGATTATTTTAATTAAAAAAATTTAATTTTAATTTTAATTTTAATTTTATTTCTAATTATGATTTTAATTTTAATTTTAATTTTAATTTTAATTTTAATTTTAATTTTAATTTTATTTCTAATTTTAATTTTGATTTTAATTTTAATTTTAATTTTAATAATAATTTTAATTTTGATTTTGATTTTAATTTTAATTTTAATTTTAATTTTAATTTTAATTTTAATTTTAATTTTAATTTTAATTTTAATTTTGATTTTAATTTTAATTTTAATTTTAATTTTAATTTTAAATTTTTTAATTTTAATTTTAATTTTAATTTTAATTTTAATTTTAATTTTAATTTTAATTTTAATTTTAATTTTTAATTTTAATTTTAATTTTAATTTTAATTTTAATTTTAATTTTAATTTTAATTTTAATTTTAATTTTAATTTTAATTTTAATTTTAATTTTAATTTTTTTTATGATTTTAATTTTAATTTTAATTTTAATTTTAATTTTAGTTTTAATTTTAGTTTTATAAATTAATTTTGATTTGTATTTTGATTTGTATTTTGTTGTTGTTGTTGTTGTTGTTGTTGTTGTTGTTGTTGTAAATAATTTCTAATAAAAGCTCTAGATCTTAAATCTGATTGTCTAATTGGTTCAGGAACACGAAATTTACAACAACTCAAAACAATATCAATAGAAGAATCCAAATCAATATTATGACCAATAGAAACAAAAATAGGTTGAGTAATTTTAGGATTTGATTGAACAGCAGCGCCATGAATAGTTCCAGAATTTCCAACCAATTTTAAAAACTTTAAATTATTTTTAATTAAATTTTCAAATTGAGGTTTAACTTGTGATTTTTTCAATCCATCCATTTCAAATAATTTTTTTCCAACTCCAATTGTGGAAATATTCAATCCATTATTATCCAAAAGAACTCCCAAATGGGAAGCAAGGCCGAAGCCTCTTGGATGAAGAATTCCGTTGCCATCAACAAGAATAACTTCGGGAATATTTTTTGGATCGTTTTGTGAAAATTCATATATTAAATTATAAAGTGGTTCTGCCTCTCGAAATGCTAAAAATCCTGGAATATATGGTTGATCTAATGTTATCCATTGGTTTTTTTCATAAATTATTGTGTCTAATTCTGGATAATTTAAAACTATAAAACTTGCAACTGCGTCTTTGTCATTTCCTTTAATAAAACTTATATCAACTCCTCCAATTCGTTTTATTTTTGATTTATCAATTTTTTGTGTTGTATTAAGTTTTTTTTTCAATTCTATTTGTTCTCTTTTTTAAAATGAAATTTTATTATTGAAATTTTTAATTTGATTTTTAATTAAAATTTTTATTTGAATTTTTTTATTTGATTTTTTATTTGAATTTTTTAATTGAATTTTTAATTTGAATTCTTAATTTTACTTTTTCCATTTGTTTTTTGATAATTCAATGTTTTGTTTTGACATTTTGTTTTTTTTTTAAAAATAAAAATGAAAATATTTTTTTTCATTTTTTTCATTTTTTTCATTTTTTTCATTTTTTTCTTTTTTTTATTTTTAAAAAATGAATGATGCTGCAATAAGAAAAAAATTTGGATTACCAAAAACAGAAAAAAAAATAGAAGATTATTCATGTGCATTAAATAGGAAGATTCTTTTGCATGGAAGAATATATTTGACTACAAATTATATATGTTTTTATTCAAATGTATTTGGACATACAACTCAAGTTGTAATTCCAATTAAAGATATTGTTTCAATTAAGAAAAAACACTTAATCAAAATGCTTCCTAATTCAATTAAAATTACTACAAAATCTGAAAGTTTTTTTTTCACTTCTTTTTTATATCGTGATCGTGCTTATAAAAATCTTGCTATGATTTTTTCTGCTTCAAAACATTTGCAAAATCAAGAAAATTTTTCTTTTAATTCTTTACTTGAAAGTTCAACTGAAAGTTCAATTCAAAATTTAAATCAAAATTTACTTGGAAATTTAATTCAAAATTCAAATGAAAATCTAATTCAAAAATCAAATTCAAATCAAAATCTAATTCAAAATTCAAATTCAAATCAAAATCTAAATTCAAATCAAAATTCAAATTCAAATCAAAATCTAAATTCAAATCAAAATTCAAATTCAAATCAAATTTTAAATTCAAATCAAAATCAAAATTTAAATTCAAATCAAAATCTAAATTCAAATCAAAATCAAAATCAAAATCAAAATCAAAATCAAAATCAAAATCAAAATCAAAATCAAAATCAAAATCAAAATCAAAATCAAAATCAAAATCAAAATTTAATTCAAAATGAAAAAAATATTGAACAAAATGTTGATATGAAAAAATTGGAAAGAACTTTATCTACTAGACAACATATTTTTATTAAAAGTACAAAATCAATGACAAGAATTAGTCCTAGTTTAGTTACAATGAGTGGAGATTTAGAAAGATTTGTAAAAAGAATAATTTTAATTTAAAAATAATTTCAATTCAAAAAAAAAATAATTTTAATTTAAAAATAATTTTTAGACAGAAAAATCAATTTGGAAAAAATCATTTTATGTTCTTGAAGGAATAAATCTTTTACATTTTGATAAAGAAAACCAAGAAAAACAAGGACAAATTAATCTTTTAGAAGCAGATATAAATATTGAAGGAGATGAAACACAAAATGAAAGGAAATTTTTTATAATTAAAACAAAGGAAAAAACATTAAAATTTAGAACACAAAATCAACAAGAAATGAAAACATGGATTCAAGCAATAGAAGAATCCAAAAAGGAATTTATTCAAAACAGAAAAAACTTCAAACGAACTAAATTAACAAATCAAATAAATCTTTCAAAAGATCAAAATAAACAAGAATTGAAAGATGAAGATTTATTAGTTTTTGGAGCAGAATTTGTTGAAAATGGCAAAACAGATAGCGTTTCTGATTCAGATGAAATTAATAGCCAAAGTATTTTTGATGAAAGTGAAGATCAAAGTGAAAGTGAAAGTGATAATCAAATGGAAAATGATTTGGAAAATTTTCAATTCCCAGAATTTGTTTCAGCTGAATTTCAACCAATTACACTTCCAAATCCACGAGATATTTTATCACAAGAATTCGATACATCTTTAAAATTTATTTTTGAAAAAATTTATTATAAAAACGAACAATTTTTGGAAAAATATTATGCAGAAATTGAGAATACTAACCCAAAATTTAACGAATGGGAATTAGAACCAACAAAAAAGATATTACAAAGAACAATAACATACACAAGCCCTATCAAAGGAGGTGGGCCTTTCATATCACAAAAGACAGCACAAGTGACAGAAATACAGAAGCTTTTTTTTTATTCAGATAAAAGATTTGTAATTGAAATTTTAAATAATGTTAAAAATGCTCCTTATAGTGATAGTTTTGATGTTTATGCAATTCATGATATTCAAGAAATTGCACAAAATCGTATTTTGATTGAAATTAAAGTTGATGTGATTTTTAAAAAATCAACTCTTATAAAAAAAATCATCGAGAAAAAAGCCCTTTCAAATCATCTTCAATTTTCTCAAAAATGGGCAAATATTGTTCAAATGGAAGTTATTAATTTCAATCAAATGATTTCTTCACAAAAACAAAATGAAATTTCTTCAAAAAAATCCAAAAAAACTTCAAATCGTAAAAAAAATAATCGTAAAAAAATTCAAAATGATGAAAAAATTAAAAATTCTATTCAAGAAAAAATTGGTTATGATTCTGATTCTGATTCTTCTTTAAAAACTTTTTCTCTTGAAAAAGATCAACAATTAATTAAAGAAAATTTGGAAATACTTCAATCATCTTATCAAACTTTTAAAATTAGTACAATTGTTTTATTTTCACTTCTTTTTTTAATAATAATTGAACTTATTTTTATGAATTCTTTTCATCAATAATTAAAAAAAAAAGAAAAGAAATTTATTTTTTGTTTTTGTTTTTTTTAATTTTGAAAGCAAATCAAAATTTTGCTTTTTGTTTTGTTTTGTTTTTTTAGAATTTTTTAAAATTTCTTTTGAATTTCTTTAATTTGATTAAACCAAAGTTGATGTTCTGAATTATTTTGAAATGAAATTATTGTAATTGAATTATTATGAACCTTTTGAAAATTTATTACCATTAAATTTGAGTTTTTTGGATGTTTTGATTCAGATAATTTTATTCCTGAATGTAAACTAATCAATTCAAAAATTTCAATTTGTGATTCATTATCTAAAATTGCAATAAAATTAAGTTTTAGCATAATAATTGCAGGTTTAAATTCTTTTGATAAATGATTTTTAAAAAAACAATTAGTTTTCAAAGTATGAGGAACTGCTCCTAATTGTTTCCAAACTTGTGATAAAAATATTAATTCATTATTTTCAATTTGATTTTGATTTTGATTTTCAATTTGATTTTGATTTTGATTTTGATTTTCAATTTGATTTTGATTTTGATTTTGATTTTGATTTTGATTTTGATTTTGATTTTGATTTTGATTTTCAATTTGATTTTGATTTTCAATTTGATTTTGATTTTCAATTTGATTTTGATTTTGATTTTGATTTTCAATTTGATTTTGATTTTTGATTAGATTTTTTTTTGATTTTCGATTTTCTTTTTTTAACTTTGGATTTTCTTTTTTCGATTTTTGATTTTGATTTTGATTTTGATTTTGATTTTGATTTTGATTTTGATTTTCAATTTGATTTTGATTTTGATTTTGATTTTGAATTTGAATTTGATTTTCTTTTGGTTTTTGATTTTGATTTTCTTTTGGTTTTTGATTTTCTTTTGGTTTTTGATTTTGATTTTCTTTTGGTTTTTGATTTTCTTTTGGTTTTTGATTTTGTTTTGGTTTTTGATTTTGATTTTGTTTTGATTTTTCAACTTGATTTTCAATCAAATTTTCAGTGTTTTCAACAGACATTTTAGTTGCAAAATGAGAAATAGTTTCAATATTTTGAGAAATATTTCTTTCTTTTCTAAGTTTGAATTGCATTTCAACTTTTCCAATAATTTCTTGATAAATTTCTGGTAATTTTTCTAAATTTTGAGCAACATTTTCTGTAATTTGTTGAAATTCTTTTGCATTTTTTTGTAATTTTTGAGTCATATCTTCCATACAAAATGTTGATGATTTTGGGAAAAAAGTTGTTTTTGGTTTTAAAAAAGAATCTGTTTTCCATTTTAATTCTTTTGCAATTTTTTTGAAATTTAAAATTTCCATTTTTTGAGAATTTTTTAAATTCATTTGCTTTTCAAATTCTTTTAGTTCTTGAATTGGCTAAAAAATATAAATATAATTTAAAATATTTAAATGAATAATTATCTAAATCAACTCTTTTTTTTTGGAATAATTTTTTTTTTACAATTTTGACAGCTAAATTAAAACTTGTAAATTTTGGATATTTTTCTTGAATTAATTTATCAACTGGTTGCATAAATTCTTTTTCAGGACCAAATTCAATTCCATAACCCCAATGTTGAAGAGCAGATGAAAGTAATAATAAACCTTGTCTTTGAGATTCTGAATATTCAACTTTTTATATCAAATATTTTAATTTTGAATTTTATAAATGAATTTGAATTTTATAAATGAATTTTATAATTGAATTTTAATTTTATAAATTCTTTTGAATTGAATTTTATAAATTAATTTTATAAATTAATTTTACAATCTATTATCCCATATATTTGAGGTGATGCTATTGCTGGACATAAAAAACGAAGGAAAATAAATCCATTCAAAATACTCTTAGTTTTTTGAGGATGATTTTCATGCGCTGCCTTTTGAAGATAATAACAAATAACCTTCAAATGAGGAGGAAAATTATCAAGATTTGAAACAATTGAATCCATAATTTTTTCAAAATATTCCAAAACATTTTTCATATTCTCTTCCTTCTCTTGATCTGAAAGATCGAGAGTATCAACCTCTAAATTCTTTCCACTTTTGAGTATTTCCTCCAAAATTGGCTTCAAATTATTGATTAAAAATTCTGATCCAAAAAATCTTGAAAATTTGGAAAGTAATTTTGAAGCAAGATTATTTGCACGAAATAGAGTTCCTGATAAAACATTTGTGATGCATTCTCCAAAAATCATTCCTTTTAAAAATGGCAACAATAAATGAGTTTTATAAAGAATATCAAATAGTAAATTAATAAGATAATCAGGTGAATATTCAAGTGCATTTGGATTCGAAATTGCAACACAAAGCTTGATAATATCCATTGAATCCAAACATTTACTGAGCATTTTGTTGGTTCTTCTAAGTGTTTTTTGATAATTAATAAAATCCCTTTCTTCTCTTGATAAATCATCTTTTTGAATGATTTCTTTGAAATTTTCTGAATCTTTAATAAATTTTTCAATTTTATCAATTTTTTCCATTTCAAAAGTAGAAATCAATATTTTCTTGAGAATTTCCTCAACTGAAATTTTTTTACTTTTGGAAACAATTGATTCCACAATCTAAATTTAATTTAATCAATTAATTCAATTAAAAAAAAATATTTTTTTTGATTTTTTTTTTTTTAAATCAAACTTCTTTGGAATCTTTTTTGTAGATCATTTTGAAATATTTGATTAAAATATCTTGTAAATCATCCAATTCATAATCTTCTTTCTCAATTTTACTAAAAGTAGCAATAATTTTCTTTTTCAAATTTTGATGTTCTTTATCTAAATTTAAATCAAAAAAAATCAATCAATTTAATTTTTTTCAACGGAAATTTCAATAAATAAATAAATAATATTAAAACCTTCTATTCCATTGAAAAGTTTATCCTCTTCAAATTTAATAATGATTTGATTAACCAACTTTTCTTCAAACATTTTTTGATATTCAAGAAAAAATATCAAACTTGAAAGTGAATAAAATTCATCAGATTTTTTTGAAATTGAAATTTTGTTTTCTTCCAAAAATTCAACTAATTTTTGAACAAGAATATTTGATTCAATCCATTTTTTCATCCCAAAATATTGTTTTATAAATTCAACCATTTGGAAAATTATTTTTGGCTTTTTCACTTTTGGATATTTTGTAATCAAAATGGATTGAATTTTTTTCAAAATAAAAAGATGTTTTTTTTCAACAAAAAAATCCTATTTAAAAAGAAAAAAAAAAGTTATCAAAAAATAAAGGGGAATAAATTATAAAAATATTGAAAATACATTTTCAGAAAGACTTGAACTGTTACAAATGATCTTCATCAGTTTTTTTTGTTTTGGATTTTGAAAAAGGAAATTCTGATCCATAAATTCAAGAATAGAATATAAATCGCATTTCAAATTGCGAAAGTTATCTAGCATATCTTCACTTAATGAACAGAAATCAATTAAATCAATTTGGTTTTTTTCATTTGAAATTGTTTTTTTTATTGATTTTTTTGCTTCTTTTTTTTTTTTCTTAAAAGTTTTTTTTGCATTTTTCTTTTTTTCTTCACTTTCTGCAAGAATTTCTTCAAGAATTTGAATTTCAAAATCTAAATCATTTGTTTCCATTTTTTTTTAAAAAAAATAAATTAAGATAAATTAAGAAAATAAAAGCAAAACTTCTTTTTTTTTTTTAAATTAAATTTTTTTTTTAAAAATGATAAAAAAGTGAGAAAAAAAATGAAAAAATGAAAAAATGAAAAAATAAAAAAAATTTAATTAATTTTTTTTTATAATAATGAAGATATTTTGATTGAATGTTTAACGGCATTTGTAAATCCTTCATGAAAATGATAAATAATTTCTGGTAATTTTTGTTTTTCTTCTTGAATTTCGTTTTCATTTTTTTTGATAAATAAATTTTGATTTTTTTGTTGAATAAATTGATTTGAATTTTGGTTCAAATTTTTTTTATTATTTGAAAATAAAGATCGAAAATTGGATTGATTTTGAATATTATTTTTTTCATCAGGAAAAACTTGAGATTTTCTTCTAATTTTCTCAAAATCAAGTTCGTGAGCAAAAGATTTTCTTAAAGAAAAGGGAATCACAAAAGAATTTGAAAAATTTTTAAATTGAACAATTTTTTCCAAATTTGGATCCATAAAAATAAAAGATCTGCCAGTTTTTTGTCTTTCAATAAATTTGACTGAATAAGAGATGAAAAGATCAAGAAGTCTTCTCATTTGATTCTGTTCATTTTCTGTCATTAAAGTGGGGTTTGTGCTTCTAAAATGAGGAGTTAAAATTTGCAAAAAAAACGGTACAAAATCAATAAATGAATTTTTAAAAGAAACAAAAGTGCGAATTTGAGGTGGAATTTGAATAAGAAATCCTTTTGAAATTTGGGACATTTTCTTGGTTTTAAATCTTGTTTCGTTTTCTTTTTTTGGAAACACATATTTCTGTTTCGAAGGCGCATTTCCACAAACGGAACTGATTTTCATTGCTGAAAGTGGAAGATAACGAAGAAATGAAAAATCCTTGAATCTTGCAATTTGATTTGATAAAATATCCTGATTCGACATCCATTCTTTGCATTCATATGTTTTCTCCAAAATTGGATCATGAATATTAATAGAAAGTAAATTTTCTGAAAGTCCTTGAGTAAACAAATCAATTTCCGAATTAGAATTTAAAGAATGATAAATTTTTCTCAAATATTGATTTTTTCCCGATAATTTTGATTTTTCTGTTTTTGTTTGATTGTTTGGAATTTTTTGTGGGAAAAACACAAGATCGCATAACTGAAAATAGTTTTGAGTCATATCTTTTGATCCAATAACAGAATTTTTAATCAAAGAATTCGCTAAATTTTTATTTGAATAGCGAAGAAATTCAAGAGTGAATAAACAACTGCGGATATCATTATCAGAAATCTCGCACAATTGAATCAAACTCTGCAAATCAGTCTGAACGCCTTCCAAGAGACAAATTTCCTTTAAACGTTGAGAAAGACGCATTGTTGATGGAGGCATCATTTTGATGATATAAGATAACTCCCGCAATTTTCTTATTGAAGGCGAATAAAGATCGTTGCATATGCAAATAACTGGGTTTTTAAGCTTTGGAATTTCCTTTTCCAAAGAATTAACAACTCCTTCAATTTCCGTTGAAATATTTGAACCATCAACTTCCTCAATCAATAATAAATTTGGATTATCATTCACACATCCTTTTAAAGTTTTCACAGAATCCAATCTGCTTCGTATTAATTCGCTTTGTCTTTCTTCACTCGCATTTATTTCTACTACATTATATCCGCATTGCTTTGCGATAATTTGAATTGATGTTGAATTGTGAGTTACTGTAAAATTTCCCATTAAAAATCTTCCATTTCCATCCAATTCAAATCCATAAAAATTTGCAGGTTTTATTGTTAAAATTTCCTCAATTTTATTGAGTTTGAATTTCGTCATTTTTTCCTCCAATTTTCCAATTTTTCCATAAAATTCTTTCATCCGATTTTCAATTACAATTTGATTCCTTGTGTTTTCCATCAAAGAAAATTTCAATTCTAATATTTTCTTTTTGTTTTGATTCATTTGATTTTGTATTTTGGATTCAATACAAAGACTTTGCAAAATGAATTGGAAATCTTGAAGAAGTGATTCATTTTGGAATTCAATTTCCAAACCAGAAATTTCAAGAAAACCATGAATTAAAGATAATCTTTTTCTGTAAGAATTGAATTTGAATTGATCTGGAATTTTGTTGAAGTTTTGATTTGAATCAACAATTTTTTGGATTTGGATTTTGTTTTTGGTTGAATTTTCGATTCCAATTTCTTGAATAATTTGGTTTACATTCAATAATGATTTGTTTTCAATAATTTTGGGTTTTTTTTTAGATAAATTATTAAATGCGCCCAAAATTAAACCAAATAAATAAGGATCAGTTGTTGTTTTTCTTTCTGGGAAATCAACAGAAACTTTGAATCCATAATATTTTTTTTGCTTTTCTTGAGGAAGTTTGAGGAATTTCTTGATTGGAATATCAACAACTTTGTAGAAAAAATGTGGGTATTTCTTTGCAATCAATTTGGTATAATTTTTTGCTTGATAATAATCATCAATTCCAAAAGTTTTGAGAGTGTTTTTGATATTTGCTTTATATTTAATAAGAGATAGAATGTGATATTCATTAACATCATAACTTTCTTGATTTTTTGTGATGATTCTGAACATTTTGCCGAATCCTTTTGTTGTTGAAATTACTGTTCTTTTGGAAGAATCATCACCCATTAAAAAATCACCTTCAATTACATCTTGAACTTTTTTAATATTTCCATCAAACATTAAAACAGGCTGATTATAAGCCAAACATTTTCCTATTCCTGGTTTACCCGAAATCAATAGAATTTTTGCGTTTTTATTTTTGAATTTGTTGAATTTTGATGATTTTTGGTCTGTGTTTGTTTCTTTTTTTGGATTTTTCCAATTTTGAATCCATGAAAGAATTTCTCTGTTTGTTCTTTCATCAGATAGAAGTTCCAAGTAATTTTTGGGTTTATATTTGTCTACCCACATTTGATTTTTTTTAAAATTATTTTTTTTAAGATTATTTTTTTTAAAATTTTGATTTTGATTTTGATTTTGATTTTGATTGATTTGAGGTTTTAATTCATCAAAATAATTTGATTGGAATTTTGAGAGATCCAAGTTTTTTAATTTGATTTGTTCAAGTGGTGTTTGGTTTATTTCAAAATCTAAAGAGATTAAATTTTTTTGTCCACGAATTTGAATGAATTTTCTTTGATTTTCTTTTTTTTCTTTTTTCTTGATTGTTTTTTTGCGTTTTTGATTTTCTTGAGTAATTTTATGAGAGTAAGTTTTTTTGGGGAGATCATTTTGATTTTGAATAGAAGATGATTCTTTTCTTTTTTTATATTTTTTGTTTCCGATTTTATTCTTCTTATTATTTTTATTTTCTATTTCATTTTCTATTTGAATTTGAATTTGATTTTGATTTTGATTTTGATTTTGATTTTGATTTTGAATTTGATTTTTATTTTTATTTTGATTTTCATTTTCATTTTTATTTTTATTTTTATTTTGATTTTGATTTTGATTTTCTATTTGAATTTGATTTTGATTTTGATTTTGATTTTGATTTTGATTTTGATTTTGATTTTGATTTTTATTTTTATTTTGATTTTGATTTTCATTTTCATTTTGATTTTGATTTTGATTTTTATTTTCATTTTGATTTTTATTTTCATTTTCAATTTGATTTTTATTTTGATTTTGATTTTCATTTTCATTTTCATTTTGATTTTGATTTTGATTTTCATTTTGATTTTGATTTTGATTTTTATTTTGATTTTGATTTTGATTTTGATTTTCAATTTGATTTTTATTTTGATTTTCTATTTCATTTTCTATTTCATTTTCTATTTGATTTTCTATTTGTATTTGATTTTGATTTTGATTTTCTATTTGAATTTTATTTTCATTTTGATTTTGATTTTGAATTTGATTTTGAATTTGATTTTTATTTTGATTTTTATTTTGATTTTGATTTTGAATTTCTATTTGATTTTCTATTTGATTTTGATTTTGATTTTCATTTTGATTTTGATTTTGAATTTGATTTTGATTTTGATTTTGATTTTTATTTTCATTTTGATTTTGATTTTGATTTTCATTTTGATTTTCTATTTCATTTTTATTTTGATTTTCTTTATTATCTTCCATTATTTTAAAGAATAAAATTATTAAAAATATAAAAAATTTTTTAACGAAAAGAATAAGAAGAAGAAGAAAAAAATGAAAAAAAAAAATTGAAAAAAAAAATTTTAATTTTTCATTTTTTTTCTTCTTTTTATTTTTTATTATTTAAAAAAAAAACAAATGGGAAATTTACAAGGTTCAGTTTATACTTTTGGAATGAATGATCAACAACAACTTTGCCTTTCAGAAGATACACCAACAAATCATAAAACACCACATTCAGTGAATTTACCTGATGATATAACACCTAGACAAGTATCTATTCGTTCAAAACATGTTGCAATTCTTGGAGGTAAAACAAAATTAATTTTAATTTAGATTTTAATTTTAATTATAATTTTAATTTTAATTTTAATTTTAATTTTAAATTTAAATTTAATATTAATTTTAATTTTAATTCTAATTTTAATTATAATTTTAATTTTAATTTTAATTTTAATTTTAATTTTAATTTTAATTTTAATTTTAAATTTAATTTTAATTTTAATTTTAATTTTAATATTGAATTATAATTTTAATTTGAATTTTTAATTTTAATTTTAATTCTAATTTTAATTTTAATTTTAATTTTAATTTTAATTTTAATTTTAATTTTAATTTTAATTTTAATTTTAATTTTAATTTTAATTTTAATTTTAATTATAATTTTAATTTTAAAAACAGAAAAAGAAGGAAAATATATTCTTTATTCTTGTGGTTTAGGCCATTCAGGTCAACTTGGTCATGGAACTTTACGTTCTTGTACAACTCTTAAAAGAGTTGATGCTTTACTTTCAAAAAATATTAGACAAATTGCTTGTGGAAAAAGTTTCACGTACTTTTTTTATTCAAATATTTTTTCTTATTTAGATTTTTATTCAAATATTTTTTTGCCATTTCAAACTTATTTATAATTTTAATTTTAATTTTAATTTTAATTTTAATTATAATTTTAATTTTAATTTTTTAAATTTTTTAATTTTAATTATAATTTTAATTTTGATTTTAATTTTAATTTTAATTTTAATTTTAATTTTAATTTTAATTTTGATTTTAATTTTAATTTTAATTTTAATTTTAATTTTAATTTTAATTTTAATTTTAATTTTAATTTTAATTTTAATTTTAATTTTAATTTTAATTTTAATTTTAATTTTAATTTTAATTTTAAATTTTAATATTAATTTTAATTTTAATTTTAATTTTAAATTTTAATTTTAATTTTATTAATTTTAATTTTATTTATAATATTAATTATAATTTTAATTTTAATTTTTAATTTTAATTTTAATTTTTAATTTTGATTTTAATTATAATTTTAATTTTGATTTTAATTTTAATTTTAATTTTGAGTTTGATTTTAATTTTAATTTTAATTTTAATTTTGAATTTTAATTTTAATTTTAATTTTAATTTTAATTATAATTTTAATTTTGATTTTAAATTTTTAATTTTAATTTTAATTTTAATTTTAATTTTAATTTTAATATTTAATTTTAATTTTAATTTTAATTTTAATTTTTAATTTTAATTTATAATTTTATTTTTTTAATTTTAATTTTATCTCTTTTTAATTTTATTTATTTTATATCATTGAAAATTTTTTTGATTTATATTTTTATGTTTTAATATATTTATTTTTTACATTTATATTTATATTTATATTTATGTTTTTCTCAATCTTTAATTTTTATATTTAATTTTATATTTTATTTATTTGGATTTTATATTTTAATTATTATTAATTTTATATTTATTTATTATTTATATTTTATTTATATTTATATAATTATATTTTATTTATATTTATATTTATATATTTATATTTATAATTATGTTTAAATTTATATTTATATTTTAGTTATATTTATATTTATATTTATATTTATATTTATATTTATATTTATATTTACATTTATATTTTATTTTTATGTTTATGTTTATATTTATATTTAGAAAAATTATATTTATATTTATATTTATATTTTATGTTTATGTTTATGTTTATGGTATTTATTTATGTTTAGGTTTATATTTTATATTTATATTTATATTAATTATATTTATATTTATATTTATATTTATATTTATATTTATATTTATATTTATATTTATGTTTATATTTATGTTTATGTTATGTTATATTTATGTTTTATTTTTATGTTTATGTTTATATTTATATTTTATCATTTATATTTAAATTTATATTTATTTTATGTTTATTATATTTTATGTTTTATGTTTATATTTATGTTTATGTTTTTATATTTATATTTATATTTATATTTATGTTTATATTTATGTTTATGTTTATATTTATGTTTATGTTTATGTTTATATTTTATGTTTTATTTTTTTTAAATTTATATTTATATTTATGTTTATATTTTATGTTTATTTATATTTTATGTTTATTTATGTTTATGTTTATGTTTATATTTATATTTATGTATTTATATTTATATTTATATTTATGTTTATATATGTTTTATATTTTATGTTTATGTTTATATTTATATTTTATATTTATGTTTCATTTTATATTTATGTTTATATTTATGTTTATTTTATTTATATTTATGTTTTTGTTTATGTTTATTTTATATTTTATTATGTTTATGTTTATGTTTATTTTTATGTTTATGTTTATGTTTTATATTTTATGTTTATTTTTATATTTATGTTTATATTTATGTTTATATTTTATTTATTTTATGTTTATGTTTATTTTTATATGTTTATGTTTATGTTTATGTTTATATTTTTTATGTTTATGTTTATTTATGTTTATGTTTATGTTTATATTTTATGTTTATGTTTATGTTTATGTTTATGTTTATGTTTATGTTTATGTTTATATTTATGTTTATTTTATTTATATTTATGTTTATATTTTATATTTATGTTTATGTTATATTTTTATGTTTATGTTTTATTTATGTTTATTTATGTTTATGTTTATATTTATATTTATTTAAAATTATTTATGTTTATATTTTATGTTTATATTTATGTTTATATTTATGTTATATTTATGTTTATGTTTATGTTTATGATTTTATGTTTATGTTTATATTTATGTTTATATTTATATTTATGTTTATGTTTATGTTTATATTTATGTTTATATTTATGTTTATTTATGTTTATGTTTATGTTTATGTTTATTTTTGTTTATATTTATGTTTTATGTTTATGTTTATGTTTATATTTTTATTTTATGTTTATGTTTATATTTATGTTTGTTTTTTATATTTTATAAATTTATATTTTATGTTTATATTTATATTTTTTATGTTTATGTTTATGTTTATTTTAATTTATTATTTTATATTTATATTTATGTTTATGTTTATATTTATGTTTATGTTTATTTATATTTTATATTTTTTTATGTTTATGTTTATATTTATATTTATATTTATATTTATATTTATATTTATATTTATATTTATATTTATATTTATATTTATATTTATATTTATATTTATATTTATATTTATATTTATATTTATATTTATATTTATATTTATATTTATATTTATATTTATATTTATATTTATATTTATATTTAAATTTATATTTATATTTATATTTATATTTATATTTATGTTATATTTATTTATATTTATATTTATATTTATATTTATATTTATATTTATATTTATATTTATATTTATATTTATATTTATATTTATATTTATATTTATATTTTAAATATTTAATTTATATTTTAAATATTTATATTTAATTTATATTTGAAATTAAAAACAAAAAAGTAACCGGAGATGTTTACACATGGGGAGGAGGATTATTAAAAATCCTTGGGCACGAACAAAACCCGAAGCGACCAATCCCACATATCATTGAAGAATTCGAAGGAACAAACATCATTCAAGTATGTTGCGGAGCACAATACACAGTCGCAGTGACATGTAAGTACCAACAAAGAACATAAAAAGGAATAGAGAAGAATAACCGGAATAAATTAACAAACAAAAAAAGCGGAAGGGAAAGTTTATTCATGGGGAATAGGAAACGAAGGACAATTAGGACATGGAAATTTTCAAAACCAAGAAAAACCAAAATTGATTGAAGGACTTGGAGGAGAGAAGATAAGATACGCAGCGTGCGGGGAAACCCACACAGCACTTGTTGGCGTATCTGGTTCTGTTTACACTTTTGGCAACGGACAATATGGACAGCTAGGAAACGGAAAAAAAGAACCATCAATGACCCCTTTTAAAATTGATCAATCCCATTTTAAAAACGAACCAGTGTACTCTATATCCTGCGGCACAGACCACACCATCGCCGTAACAAGATCCGGGCGTGTGTTTGTCTGGGGCTCAAATGAGTTTGGTCAACTTGGAATTGCTAAAATTAAGTCAACTTACAATCCCACTGAACTTGTTATGAAAAATATTACTATTAGACAGGTCGCTTGTGGAGACAAGTCTTCCTTTCTTGTCTCAAGCGATCCTATTTTTGATAGCTTTTCAATCTCCAAAATTCAGCGCCCTTCTACTTTCCGTTATGTCGATCCTGATATTCAAAACCAAAAAAATTTACAAGTTAAACCTGCTTATTCTTCAAATAAAATGCAATATTTTTATTCAAATATTTCTTTCGATTCTTTGCCTTCTCAATCTCAAAGTAATGAAAATTTGAATGTTGAACAACCTCAGAAAGAAGAGAAGAAAGAAGATAATCAACTTGATATTAATGCAGGTCCACCTGATGGTAATTCATTTATAAAATTCAATATAAAATTTAATATAAAATTCATTTATAAAATTCAATACAAAATTCAATATAAAATTCAATATAAAATTAAATATAAAATTAAAATTAATATTAAAATTAAAATTAAAATTAAAATTAAAATTAAAATTAAAATTAAAATTAAAATAAAATTTAATATTAAAATTCAATATAAAATTCAAAATAAAATTAAAATTAAAATTAAAATTTAAAATTATAATCTGTTATTTTTAGAATTTCTTTGTGCAATTACTTTTGAAATTATGAAAGATCCTGTTTTTTGTTCTGATGGTTTTACTTATGAAAGATTTGCTATTGAATCTTGGCTTTCAGAAAATTCAACAAGTCCAATGACAGGACAAGAATTAGCTTCAAAAGAACTTATTCCAAATCATTCATTAAGAGAACAAATTAGAGCATCACCTTGGGGAGTAAATTTTTAAAATTCAAAAATTCAAAAATTAAAAAATTCAAAAATTCAAAATGGAAATTCTTTAAAAAAAAAATCTCAAACAAGAAAAGAAAACTTAATTTGGATTTTTTTATCTTTTTTTTATCTTTTTTTTTTTTGAAATTCAAGTTAATGATTATTTATAATTCCAAAGAAAATAAATTAAGGAATTATCTTTTTCAATTTAAATTGTTTTTTTTTTTAAAAAGAAAAGAAAAGAAAAGAAAAGAAAAGAAATCTAAAAAAAATCTTTTACAGTTTATTGAAATTGTTATAAAAATCAATTCCAATAAACTTTTTCTTTCTTTTTGTTTTTTTTAAAGAAATTTTAATTTTAAATTTTAATTTTTAAATTTTAAATTTTAATTTTAAATAATTGTAAGATTGAAAAATTATTTATTTATCGCATTAAAATTGAGATAGATTTAAATTTAAATTTAAATTTTAGATTAAATTTTAGATTAATTAAGAAGAAATTTGTTTTGATATTTTTTTTATATGAATTTGTTGCTCGGATTTTGACTTATTGCTTTTGATGTAGTTGGTTTAAGAATCTAAAAAAAAATTTTTGAATTAAAAATTAAAAATTTAAAAATTTAAAAAAAAACAATTTACTTGAAAGGAACACATTAAAGATTCATCAACACTCATTAAAGCACCAGCATTATCAAATTCCTATTTAATTTAATTTCAAATTTTAATTTAAATTTTAATTTAATTTAATTTAATTTAATTTAATTTAATTTCAAATTTTAATTTAATTTAATTTAATTTAATTTAATTTAATTTAATTTCAAATTTTAATTTAATTTAATTTAAAAATAATTTACTCCACAATAATTTGGTGCACTAAATATTGTAACAAGTCTTCTTTGTGCAAAAAAATCATAA
>JAPDFW010000106.1:190000-213490 GCA_028826165.1 Anaeramoeba ignava
ATAGGTTCAATTCCTTTTAAATTTCTAATTTCAATTTGATTTTCTATTTTATTATTTTTATTTTTGAAAATAAATTTGAAATTGATTAATTTTTTTTTGGATTTTAATTAATAATTAATAATTATTTATTTATTTATTATTTTGTAAATTTATTTAATTTTAATTTATTTTTTTGGAATTATTTTTTGATATTTTTTGGATTTAATTTTTAATTTTGAAATTCAAAAAAAAATGGAAAATAAATAATATTTAGATTTTTGGATTTATTATTATTTTTTATTTACCTTTATTAACAGCAATATTCCATAAAGCTCCACATCCATTAATTTGAATATCTTGATTATTTGGGAAATTATTCATTGATTTAATAATAGGTTCAATTCCTTTTAAATTTCTAATTTCAATTTGATTTTCTATTTTATTATTTTTATTTTTGAAAATAAATTTGAAATTGATTAATTTTTTTTTGGATTTTAATTAATAATTAATAATTATTTATTTATTTATTATTTTGTAAATTTATTTAATTTTGATTTATTTTTTTGGAATTATTTTTTGGTATTTTTTGATTTAATTTTTAATTTTGAATTTCAAAAAAAAATGGAAAATAAATAATATTTAGGTTTTTGGATTTATTATTTATTTTTTATTTACCTTTATTAACAGCAATATTCCTTAAAGCTCCACATCCATTAATTTGAATATCTTGATTATTTGAGAAATTATTCATTGATTTAATAATAGGTTCAATTCCTTTTAAATTTCTAATTTCAATTTGATTTTCTATTTTATTATTTTTATTTTTGAAAATAAATTTGAAATTGATTAATTTTTTTTTTGGATTTTAATTAATAATTAATATTTAATAATTATTTATTTATTATTTTGTAAATTTATTTAATTTTGATTTATTTTTTTGGAATTATTTTTTGATATTTTTTAGATTTAATTTTTAATTTTGAATTTCAAAAAAAAATGGAAAATAAATAATATTTAGGATTTTTGGATTTATTATTATTTTTTATTTACCTTTATTATTAAAAGCAATATTCCATAAAGCTCCACATCCATTTTCTTGAATATCTTGATTATTTGAGAAATTATTCATTGCTTTAATAATAGGTTCAATTCCTTTTAAATTTCTAATTTCAATTTGATTTTCTATTTTAATATTTTTATTTTTGAAAATAAATTTGAAATTGATTGATTTTTTTTTTGGATTTTAATTAATAATTAATATTCAATAATTATTTATTTATTATTTTGTAAATTTATTTAATTTTGATTTATTTTTTTGGAATTATTTTTTGATATTTTTTAGATTTAATTTTTAATTTTGAATTTCAAAAAAAAATGGAAAATAAATAATATTTAGGATTTTTGGATTTATTTTTTATTTTTTATTATTTTTTATTTACCATTATTATGCTTAGCAATATTCCTTAAAGCTCCACATCCATAATATTGAATAACTTGATTATTTGGGAAATTATTCATTGCTTTAATAATAGGTTCAATTCCTTTTAAATTTCTAATTTCAATTTGATTTTCTATTTTATTATTTTTATTTTTGAAAATAAATTTGAAATTGATTAATTTTTTTTTGGATTTTAATTAATAATTAATAATTAATAATTATTTATTTATTATTTTGTAAATTTATTTAATTTTTGGATTTATTTTTTTGGAATTATTTTTTGATATTTTTTGATTTAATTTTTAATTTTGAATTTCAAAAAAAAATGGAAAATAAATAATATTTAGGATTTTTGTATTTATTTTTTATTTTTTATTTACCTTTATTATTAATAGCAATACTCTCTAAAGCTCCACATCCATTTTCTTGAATATCTTGATTATTTGGGAAATTATTCATTGATTTAATAATAGGTTCAATTCCTTTTAAATTTCTAATTTCAATTTGATTTTCTATTTTAATATTTTTATTTTTGAAAATAAATTTGAAATTGATTAATTTTTTTTTGGATTTTAATTAATAATTAATAATTAATAATTATTTATTTATTATTTTGTAAATTTATTTAATTTTTGGATTTATTTTTTTGGAATTATTTTTTGATATTTTTTGATTTAATTTTTAATTTTGAATTTCAAAAAAAAATGGAAAATAAATAATATTTAGATTTTTGTATTTATTTTTTATTTTAATTTTTATTTACCTTTATTATTAATAGCAATATTCCATAAAGCTCCACATCCATTTTCTTGAATATCTTGATTATTTGAGAAATTATTCATTGCTTTAATAATAGGTTCAATTCCTTTTAAATTTCTAATTTCAATTTGATTTTCTATTTTAATATTTTTATTTTTGAAAATAAATTTGAAATTGATTAATTTTTTTTTTGGATTTTAATTAATAATTAATATTTAATAATTATTTATTTATTATTTTGTAAATTTATTTAATTTTGATTTATTTTTTTGGAATTATTTTTTGATATTTTTTGGATTTAATTTTTAATTTTGAATTTCAAAAAAAAATGGAAAATAAATAATATTTAGATTTTTGGATTTATTATTATTTTTTATTTACCTTCATTATTAAAAGCAATAACCCCTAAAGCTCCACATCCATTTTCTTGAATATCTTGATTATTTGGGAAATTATTCATTGCTTTAATAGTAGGTTCAATTCCTTTTAAATTTCTAATTTCAATTCTGCTTTCTATTTTATTATTTTTATTTTTGAAAATAAATTTGAAATTGATTAATTTTTTTGGAAATAGGAATTTTGCCTATTTTGATCTACTGCCTACTATTGTCTATTTTTCATCTTAAATAAAATATCAATTTTTTTCAATATGTTTAACTTTTTATTCAATTTCAAAATCTTCTTTATTTTTTAATTTAAAAACATTTTACTGCACAATTTTTAATTTTACTTTTTTTATAAATCCAGAATAATAATAAAAAATAGCCAACTTTTTTTTCAAATATCCACAATAAGTAAAAATGAATAGGTCAAGAGGAATCTTTTTTGGATTAAATCAAAATTGAGATGTTTTATTTCAAATAAATTATTTATTTTATTTAAAATCAAAATTGATTTTTTTTTGATATCACAAATTTTCAATTAAATTTTCCTTTTGTTTTTATGAAAAAATATTTTATCACAGATTAATGATTTTGGTAAAAAGGGTTATTTTTAAATAATTATAATTTTCTTAAATTTAATGATTTAAATGAAAAATATGAGGTCAATCTCAATTTATCTGAAATTGCCTAAAGTCTGAAATTGCCCAAATTTTTTGATAATCAAAATAACGATTTTTTTCAATACATTTGAATGATTATTTAATTAATAAATTTCTTTTATTTAATGATCTTAATTCAAAAATAAAAATAATTTTGAATCTCCAGTTTTCAATTTGATTTTTTCAAATTAGATTTTCTTTCACTCTCTGAAAATTATTCAGATTTTAAAAAGGTTTTAAACTTAATTCAAGATTAGATTTATTATCTATGAATTCTTTAAATTTATATTTAAAGTTTAGAATTGAGAGAAACTTAACTCAATTTGAATTTGAAGAAAACTGAATTATTTTTTTTTTCTTAATTTTGTGGAATTTTAGTGGAATAAACCTATCACTTTTTTTTTAATCATTTATATCTAATTAATGAATAAAAAAAGATCTAAGAGATATTTTTGAATTCATAATCAATTTTCTTATAAATAAAATATTAAAGGAATAATTTATTTTTTTTTTTTTTGGTTTTTTTCTCGTTTTCCAAAATGCTTTTTTTTTACAATTTCTTGGTTTGAGACAATTGCAAATAAATAAAAATATCTCAAATTCCAAAATCAGTTCTCAACTTTTTATTTATTAATAATTGTAAAAAATTAATTTATTTTTTTTTTGATTGGAAAAAGAAAATTTCATTTTTTTTCTTGTTTCTTTTAAAAAATTTTTTAATTTAATTTTCTAAACTTTTTCAATTTCTCATTTTATTATGAATTCTTATTATTTTATAAATTATTTGAATTTCAAATTTTGTTTATAATTTAAATTAAGAATCAAAAATAAAATGAAAATGAAAAATTAATTTAAATGTTTTTAAAATAATTTTTAATTTAAAATTAATAAATTAAACAAATATTCTTTTTTAAGAGAGTATTTTAATTAAAATTTATAAATATATTATAATTTAAAATTATTTAAAATAATGGAAATAAAGTAATCAAATTAATTTAATATTTATTGAAAATGAATATTATTGATAATTTAAATATTAAAATTGAAATCATTAAAACTAAAAATCTAAATAAATAAACATTAACAATTTATAATTTAAAGAATCAATTTAATTATATTATCAAATATTTATTATCCAGGATAAACAATAAAATTAATATTAATTATTTTTATTATAATAAACCAAATATCCATATTTTTGAATTAAATTGAATAAGTATTTTTCATTAAAAATTATATTCAGATAATTTTAAGAAAATTAAATTTTTTTTTTAAAAAGGAAAATTTAAATAAATAATTTAAAATCAAAAAGTTATTGAATTATTTTTTTTTAAGTTTTTTTTATATAAAATATTTAATTAATTTTGGAAAGTTTTTTAACTCTTTATTTCCTTTTAAATTATTGTTATTTTATAAATGATTTTATTTCCAAATTCTTTTTATAATTTTAATAAAAATCAAAATGAAAATTGGAATGAAAATTGCAAATTATTTTTTTTCATTTTTTAATTTAATTTCAATTATAAAACAAAGAATCAAACAAATATTCTTTTATAAATCAATGTTTTAATTAATATTTCTAAATATAATATTATTTGAAATTATTGAAAATTCTTCCAAAAAATTAGTTCCTTTTCTTTTTGATTTATTTAAATTAAAATTTATTTATATTTGGAAATAAAAAAATTAAAATCATTTTCATTAAATCTTAAGTTAATAAATATTCACAAATACAATCATTTCAATCAAAATATAAACCAATTCTTATCTTTTTAAAATAATTTTTTTTTACATTTTCTTATTTCAAATTATTAAAAAGGAAAAATTTGAAGATAATTTGTTTTATTTATAATCAAATAATAAATAATTAATTATATTAAATTTATTTGAAAATCCATTTTTAAATAAATTTATGTAATTCTTATTCTTTATTGATGATTTCATTGATTTATTCCATAAATATAAAGAAAAAAGGTTCAATTTAAAAATTGTTTTTTTTTCTATCCAACAAATTTAACCACATTTGATTTTGATAATAAATTGATGAATAAAATAAAGAATAGATGAAATTTCTTATCAAAACTTCTTTAAAACAAAACCCAATAATTTTAATATTGTTTTAGTATATTTTCAACAGAAAAAATTTATCTTCAAAAAATGTTTCATTTTAATTCTTTTTCTTTTTCCAATTTGATTTGAATAATTTCCATTTTGTTTTTTGAATTTTTGATTTAAATTCATTAGTATTATATATGATGTTCTTTTTATTTTTTCAGTTTGTTTTTTTAATTAAGATTTTTGTTTTCTGATCCAATATATTTACAGTTTTCTTTTTCCTTTTTCATCCTGATTATTCTTTACGAATTCATAATTTACATTTTAATTCTTGTTTTCTTTTTCAAGCTTTTTTTGGATAATGATATAAGAATTCAATCTTGAAATTATTGAAAATAACATTTAGAATCAATTTTTTAAATTATTAATTAAATTATTTATTAAATTATTAATTAAATTATTTATTAAATTATTAATTAAATTATTTATTAAATTATTAATTAAATTATTTATTAATTTATTAATTAAATTATTTATTAAATTATTTATTAAATTATTAATTAAATTATTAATTAAATTATTAATTAAATTATTTATTAATTTATTAATTAAATTATTTATTAAATTATTAATTAAATTATTTATTAAATTATTAATTAAATTATTAATTAAATTATTAATTAAATTATTAATTAAATTATTAATTAAATTATTTATTAAATTATTTATTAAATTATTTATTAAATTATTTATTAAATTATTAATTAAATTATTTATTAAATTATTAATTAAATTATTTATTAAATTATTTATTAAATTATTTATTAAATTATTTATTAAATTATTAATTAAATTATTTATTAAATTATTTATTAAATTATTTATTAAATTATTAATTAAATTATTAATTAAATTATTAATTAAATTATTTATTAAATTATTAATTAAATTATTAATTAAATTATTTATTAAATTATTTATTAAATTATTTATTAAATTATTTATTAAATTATTTATTAAATTATTAATTAAATTATTGATTAAATTATTTATTAAATTATTTATTAAATTATTAATTAAATTATTAATTAAATTATTTATTAATTTATTTATTAATTTATTTATTAAATTATTTATTAAATTATTTATTAAATTATTTATTAAATTATTTATTAAATTATTAATTAAATTATTAATTAAATTATTAATTAATTTATTAATTAAATTATTTATTAAATTATTTATTAAATTATTTATTAAATTATTAATTAAATTATTTATTAAATTATTAATTAAATTATTTATTAAATTATTTATTAAATTATTTATTAAATTATTAATTAAATTATTAATTAAATTATTAATTAAATTATTTATTAAATTATTTATTAAATTATTAATTAAATTATTTATTAAATTATTAATTAAATTATTTATTAAATTATTAATTAAATTATTTATTAAATTATTTATTAAATTATTTATTAAATTATTTATTAAATTATTTATTAAATTATTAATTAAATTATTAATTAAATTATTAATTAAATTATTTATTAAATTATTTATTAAATTATTAATTAAATTATTAATTAAATTATTTATTAAATTATTTATTAAATTATTAATTAAATTATTTATTAAATTATTTATTAAATTATTTATTAAATTATTTATTAAATTATTAATTAAATTATTTATTAAATTATTAATTAAATTATTTATTAAATTATTTATTAAATTATTTATTAAATTATTTATTAAATTATTTATTAAATTATTAATTAAATTATAATTAAATTATTTATTAAATTATTTATTAAATTATTAATTAAATTATTAATTAAATTATTAATTAAATTATTAATTAAATTTTATTAAATTATTAATTAAATTATTTATTAAATTATTTATTAAATTATTTATTAAATTATTTATTAAATTATTTATTAAATTATTTATTAAATTATTTATTAAATTATTTATTAAATTATTTATTAAATTATTATTAAATTATTTATTAAATTATTTATTAAATTATTAATTAATTTATTTATTAAATTATTTATTAAATTATTTATTAAATTATTTATTAAATTATTTATTAAATTATTAATTAAATTATTTATTAAATTATTAATTAAATTATTTATTAAATTATTAATTAAATTATTAATTAAATTATTAATTAAATTATTTATTAAATTATTAATTAAATTATTAATTAAATTATTTATTAAATTATTTATTAAATTATTTATTAAATTATTAATTAATTTATTTATTAAATTATTTATTAAATTATTTATTAAATAATTTATTAAATTATTAATTAAATTATTAATTAAATTATTAATTAAATTATTAATTAAATTATTTATTAAATTATTTATTAAATTATTTATTAAATTATTTATTAAAGAAAATGTTTATACAAATTCTAAATAAAACGAAATAAGTAAATCAAAGAATATGCACAAAAAAAAAGCACTGAAAACAAAAGAACACAAATAAAAATGAAAAAATGAAAAAATGAAAAAATGAAAAAATGAAAAAATGAAAAAATGAAAAAATGAAAAAAATGAAAAAATGTTTTTTTTTGTAAAAATTTAGTAAATGATTTAACTTGGAATTTAGAAAAGATTTTTTAAATGAATATCTATTCAAAAGATATTTCAATAACTATATAACTTTAATAACAATTTGAAAAAATAAAAAAATTTGGATTTTCAAATAAAACAATGATTAATGATTTTTTAATTACAAATAATATTATAAATTATAATTAAAAGTATATTTAAGAAAGAATATATTGATTAGAATTATTATTTTTATAAGTAATTGAAGATATAAATTTGATAAACTATTTTTAGTTAGCAAAAAAATTGGGAAAAAATTGAGAAAAAATGGATTAGAAAAAATCAATATTTTGTTTTTTTTTTGTTCTGAATTCAACAAGAAATATTGGAAAATACTTGAATCTCTGATTAAAAATTGATTTATAGTTGTTCTATGTTAATTAAAACTAAATAATAACAAAATCCAATTTATGTTCTTTTCAATCCACAATTTAACAAAATTTGATTTTAATTAAATTTATTATTAAAGGAAGAAATCATTGAAAGGATAATTTAAAACAAAATTATTGATTTATTATTGTTATTTCTTGAATAAAAATTTAATAAAAAATTAATCAATTTGGTTTTGGAATCTCTCAAATTTAAAATATTTTATTATTCGAATATCATTATTAGAATGATTAAATTATAATTCTAAATAAAGAAAATTCATCAATTCAAAATTTAAAAATGATATTCAATTATATTCTCAATTATTTATTATTTAAAGTATTCGAATAACTAAGATTTGAAATTTAACGGTTTGAATTTTTCCTTTTTTCGTTAATGATGATAAAATTAAAAAAAACAAACAAAACAAATTTTGCAATAAAAATGAACTAAAATATCTCTCAAATCAAACTGAAAAAGCAATTCTAACAATTTCATTTTTCATTTTTTATTTTTGATTTTATTTTTCATTTTTGATTTTTGATTTAAAAAAATTTTTTTATGAAGAAATTCAAACCTCAAATTACAATTGACGGATATCCCTTTTCCAAGAATAGACACAACTCTACTAATACAACTGGTTGGTATAGATGTAGAAAAAGGTGTGGAATGACTGCCAAATTGTTCTATGATCCCGATCTCCAATGCACTACAAATGGACAGCATAAACCAACTTGCCAAAGGATAAGTCAATCCAGAGAAGTTGCAGATTTGTGGAATTTAGTGGAGGAATTAGCGCTGGATAATATTTTCACTCCTGATAGAGTATATAGAGAAATGTGTGTAAGAATTGATTCAGATTTAGAAAAAGCTTATATTACTCCATCTCATCAAGAAGTTAAGAACTATGTAAAGAACATCAGATTGCCATCTGGAAAAAAGAAGAAGAAGAAGATTTCCAGAATTTCAAATCACCAAACTCTTTCCAAGACAGATTTTCTCAGAGTGGAGCAAATGTCACCATTTAATATTTATATATGGGCTAGTAGTTCTATGATTTACAATTTAAGCTTGGCTGAACAAATTTTCATAGATGGGACTTTTAAAGTGGCTCCAAAAGGATTTAAACAAATGATAGTCGTTATGGCCAAATTACCCAAACTCAATTTGTTTTATCCTGTCTTATATGGTTTAACTGAAACTAAATCATACCAAAACTACTTAATTTTCTTTGCTCAGCTTCTCGGTCTAATTCCATATCTTAATCCAGATTATATAACGATTGATTTTGAATTGAATTTGAAAAAGTCACTGGATCGGATTTTTCCTAACTCAAAAATCATTGGGTGTTATTTTCATTATTGTCAATGTTTAAATAGAAAATTTCAAGAACTAGGATTGAATGAACCTATACATAAAAAATTAAAAAGAAAGTTACAAAAACTACCATTTGTGCCTCAAGAAAATATCTTAGATAAAGTAAAAAAGCTCAAAAAAAAATTTCCGAATCAGGAAAGAGTGTTTAGATATTTCCGTACAACTTTTATGTCTGATCTCAGATCACAGATGTGGAACTATAGTGAACTGCCTAAGGAAATAAAAAGAACCAATGGATGTGTCGAGCGTTATAACAGGAGATTAAATGATATTTTCCCCACACCAAGAACAAATTTGGAGTCATTCTCTGCGCATCTAGCACAAGAAGAAAAGTATTGGCAAACAAGATTGTCTACCACAATATCGAGAGATGGAAATTTTGATTTCAGTTCTGAAAATTCAAATTCAAATTCAAATTCAAATTCAAATTCAAATTCACTTTTTCTCAATCATCCATATTTAGATCCTGATTTTGAAATTGATGAAGATTTTGAATTTGATGAAGATTTTGAGTTTCTTTCAGATTCAGATTCAGATTCAGATTCAGATTCAGATTCAGATTCAGATTCAGATTATACGAATTCCCAAATATCCAAACAACAATTTGCAAAAGAAAATGAAAAAGAAAAATGAAAAAGAAAAAGAAAAAGAAAAAGAAAAAGAAAAAGAAAAAAATGAAAAACAAAATGAAAAACAAAAACAAAAACAAAAACAAAATGAAAAACAAAAACAAAATGAAAAAGAAAAAGAAAAAGAAAAAGAAAAAGAAAAACCCACAAGAAAAACAAGAAGCAAAACAATATCAAACCAAAAACAAAAACAAAAACAAAAACAAAATGAAAATGAAAAAGAAAAAGAAAAAGAAAAAAAGAAAAAGGAAACAGATGTTGGTATTGAGTCTAATATTGATTTTAGTTCCATTTCGAAAACTAATTCAATTTTAAAATCAAAAAAAATTCTACAAAGAAAATCAAAAAGAATCCCAAAAAGAAATGATGATTACAATTTAAATATTTTGAATTCAAATTCACATTCAGAAAAAGGAAAAAAAAGAAAGCTAAAATTAAAACCAAAATCAAAATCAAAATCAAAATCAAAACCAAAATCAAAATCAAAATTAAAATCAAATTCAAAATCAAAATCAAAATCAAGATCAGAATCAGAATCAGATTCAGATTCAGATTCGAATTCAGATTCAAATTCAAATTCAGATTCAAATTCAAATTCAAATTCAGATTCAGATTCAGATTCAGATTCAGATTTCAAATCAAGATCAAATTCAAATTCTGAAACAGATTCAGATGAGGATTAAAAAGGGAAATCCCTTAGAACACAATCAATTTCTTCAATAATTTTAATGAATTTTCTTGGTTTTTAATCGGTTTTTTTTTGATTGAAATTCAAAATATTCTCGATCAATAATTCTTCATCCTTTTTTTTTAAAATTCATTTTCCTTTTTTTTTTTCGATTCATGGAATCAATTAATAAAATTCATCTTCAACAATTTTCTTTTTCCACTTTTTTTCTTTATTAATTTAAAGGAGGAGAAGAATCAAATATTGGGATCATAACTGTGCAATAATAATAATAATAAATGAAGAAAAAGCTTCTAAGTTCTTTTGTTTTTTTTCTTCTTATGTTAACTCGAAATCAATTAATTGCATTTTTTTGTTGACTTTTCAATTTCTAGAGAAAATCATAAAGAAATAAGTTCTGCACAAACAGAAAACGTATTTATCAATTAAAATCGATTCAAAATTGAATTGAATTAAATTGAATTAAATTGAATTAAATTGATTTGAATTGATTTGAATATTTTAGGTAAAAAGTAAGATGAGATGATTTTCCCATAATTATTTGATTAGAAAAAAAAATGGAAAAGAGAAATAATGATAGATACATTGGAAAAACAGAAAAAAAAAGGATTGATTACTCTCACTATTATATAATTTTATCATTTTGAATTGGGATAGATTTTTTTGATAAATTGATTTTTCTGGAATTTCATTTTCATCTTATTTTGATTCTAATTGTAAAACGAAATTGGAATTAAAAATAATTTATAAAATAACATTAATTTAAAATAAAATTAAAAATTAAAAAACTTTCTAATTTTAATTAAAGATTTTATATAAAAAGAAATAAGAACAAAAAAGAAAGAAATAAAATTATTTTTAAATAGATTTTCTTTATTGAAAAAAAAATCTGGAATTAAAAATAATTTATAAAATAACATTAATTTAAAATAAAATTAAAAATTAAAAAACTTTCTAAATTAATTAAAGATTTTATATAAAAAGAAATAAGATCAAAAAAGAAAAGAAATAAAATTATTTTTAAATAGATTTTCTTTATTGAGAAAAAAAATCTGGAATTTAAAATAATTTATAAAATAACATTAATTTAAAATAAAATTAAGAATTAAAAAACTTTCCAAATTAATTAAAGATTTTATATAAAAAGAAATAAGAACAAAAGAAAGAAATAAAATAAAATTATTTTTAAATAGATTTTCTTTATTGAGAAAAAAAATCTGGAATTTAAAATAATTTATAAAATAACATTAATTTAAAATAAAATTAAAAATTAAAAAACTTTCCAAATTAATTAAAGATTTTATATAAAAAGAAATAACAAAAAAAAGAAAAGAAATAAAATTATTTTTAAATAGATTTTCTTTATTGAAAAAAAAATTTGGAATTAAAAATAATTTATAAAATAACATAAATTTAAAATAAAATTAATAATTAAAAAACTTTCTAATTTTAATTAAAGATTTTATATAAAAAGAAATAAGAACAAAAAAGAAAGGAAATAAAATTATTTTTAATTAGATTTTCTTTATTGAAAAAAAAAATCCAAAAAAATCAAAAAAAATTCCAATTTTCTTAAAATTACTTGAATTTAATTTTTAATGGAAATTATTTATTCAATTTAAATCAAAAATTATGATATTTTTATAACTCAAAAAAAAATAATCAAATCCATTTTTTTTCTTTTTTTGGATAATAAATATTTTATATTAAATCAAATTCAATTTTAAAATTATAATTAATGAATATTTATTTATTTTTATCTTAATTTTTATTCTTCCAATTCTTATATTCAAATGCTAAATATTATAAATTTTGAAAAGAAATCAAAAAAAATTAATAAATTTATTTCAACTATTTTTAATAATTTTAATAAATAATTAATTTGTAATTTGATTTCAGATATTAATTAAAATAAGAATTTTTACTTATTTAGGTATTTTTATATTTATCAGAATGAAAATTGATATTTTGAATAATTTTAAAAAAAGAATTTAAAAAAAATTTGGAATAAAAAAATCAAGAAATATTTAAGGATTAATTTAATATATTATTTAAAAAATAAATATTAGAGAGTCATAAGAGATGTTTTAAATATATTTTATTTCTTAATTAAAATCAAATTTATCAAAACAAAAGAATGAAATGGTTTCAATTCAATTATAAAATTAATAATAACAAAAGTGAAATTAGATTTTGATTCAGATTAAAATTGATTTAATTCTTTCTAATTCTCTAATTTGAAATATTAATTTTCAGAATTTTTAAACAATGAATGTAATATTAAACTGAATTCTATAAATTGATAAAATCTTTATATTTCTATCAAAGTAAATGAAAATTAAACTCCAAAAAAAATAAAAATGGAAACTTTAAATTAAAAACCAATTTTATTTTTTGAATTAAATAATTAAATAAAAAAAATTTATAATTTAAAATTCATTCAATCATAATAAAAATAGTTTTTTTTTGATTAAATTGGAATTTCTTTTAAATTATAAACTTTAAGAAAAATCTTTATTTTATTATTTTTTTCCGATTTTATTTTTTTAATTTAATTTTTGATTTGTGAAGATAAAAATTAAGATTAAATAAATAAAACATCCTAAAATAAATAAATATAAAAAAATATTACAAAAAAACTTTTATGAATATAGAATTAATTATCGAAAATAATAAAAGAATATTTTAATAATTTATGAAATTATTTAATATCATTTAATCAAGAAAATAAAACTTATAATTAAAGCTTCAGGAATATAACTCAATTAAAAATCAAATAATAAAAGAATATTTCTGGGAGATATTTATTAAAAATATTAAAACTTAAGATTTTATTTGAGACAACAAAAAAAAGAAAATATGAGTATTTTGAATTTACTCAATTTATTTTATTTTTGAATATAATAAAAAGTAGAGAATAAACAACAAAAATGAATTTCCAAAATTACTATTACATGTTTGTAATTAATATTTAAAAAAAGTAAATAAAAAAACTTGATATTTCTTTATTGAAAAAATGATGTTTTTTAGAGCTGAGTAATCAAAATTTAGAAAAAGAGAATTAAATTAAAAAGAGCAAGACATAAAATTAAGATTTAAATATCTTGAAGAAAAAATTGAGAGCTTTTTGGAAATTTAAACTTGATAACTTTTTTGAATTATTGGAATAAAGGAAAAATTCATCTTAAATTTGTGAGATATTATTTGCAAATGATCTGAATAGATTGATAAAATAATAAGTGAAAATAGAGTTGGAAAAGAAAAAATGAATTAAATGATAAAAAATAATCAAAAACAAAGATAGATGAAATATCTAATTTAAGAAAAAATATGAAAAAGAATAACAATTAAAAACAAAGAATTTTTTTTGAGAATGAAAAAGATATATTAAATAAAACAAAATGAGAAAAGTAATTAGGAGAAGAAATAAGAAAAAAAGAAATTAAATCAAAAAAAAAGATAGTTAACTTGAAGAAAATGAGGATTTATGAAGCAGAAAAATATTTTAAAGAGAATCAAAAAAATGAAAAAATGGGAATGAATATTTCAGTGTAATTATTTCGGGATTCTGAATTAAAAAAAGGAAAATTAAACATAATAATGAGAAGTAATTATATAAATAAAATTGATTTATGTTTGCTTCTAAATTGTTTGTACCAAAAAAAAAATAAAAAAGAGATCATAAATTTTTCATATTTTGAATTGTGATAAGGGAAATTGATGAAAAGAGAATTATTTTAATCAGAATTAAGCATCAAAAATGTGTTTAAAATGAAAATCAAAAAAATTGTAAAAAAAGTAGATAAAAATAGGCAGTAGATCAAAATAGGTCAAATTTACCCCTACCATTTTTTTTTGGATTTTAATTAATAATTAATATTTAATAATTATTTATTTATTATTTTGTAAATTTATTTAATTTTGATTTATTTTTTTGGAATTATTTTTTGATATTTTTTTGATTTAATTTTTAATTTTGAAATTCAAAAAAAAATGGAAAATAAATAATATTTAGGATTTTTGGATTTAATTATTATTATTTTTTATTTACCTTCATTATTAAAAGCAATATTCCATAAAGCTCCACACCCATATTTTTGAATATCTTGATTATTTAGGAAATTATTCATTGATTTAATAATAGGTTTAATTCCTTTTAAATTTCTAATTTCAATTTGATTTTCTATTTTATTATTTTTATTTTTGAAAATAAATTTGAAATTGATTAATTTTTTTTTTGGATTTTAATTAATAATTAATAATTAATAATTATTTATTTATTATTTTGTAAATTTATTTAATTTTTGGATTTATTTTTTTGGAATTATTTTTTGATATTTTTTGATTTAATTTTTAATTTTGAAATTTCAAAAAAAAATGGAAAATAAATAATATTTAGATTTTTGGATTTAATTATTATTTTTAATTTTTATTTACCATTATTATCAGCAATATTCGATAAAGCTCCACATCCATTTTCTTGAATATCTTGATTATTTAGGAAATTATTCATTGATTTAATAATAGGTTTAATTCCTTTTAAATTTCTAATTTCAATTTGATTTTCTATTTTAATATTTTTATTTTTGAAAATAAATTTGAAATTGATTAATTTTTTTTTTGGATTTTAATTAATAATTAATATTTAATAATTATTTATTTATTATTTTGTAAATTTATTTAATTTTAATTTATTTTTTTGGAATTATTTTTTGGTATTTTTTGGATTTAATTTTTAATTTTGAAATTCAAAAAAAAATGGAAAATAAACAATATTTAGATTTTTGGATTTAATTATTATTTTTTATTTACCATCATTAATAGAAATACTCTCTAAAGCTCCACATCCATTAATTTGAATATTTTCATAATAATAGTAATTATTCATTGCTTTAATAACACATTTTATTCCATTTAAATTTCTAAGTTTATTTCGATTATCTTTAATTATTGAATTTTAATATTTATTTTGAATTTTGTTTTCATAATTAGAAATTAAACCAAAAAATAATTTTAATTTAAATTTTAATTTTGGAAAATAATAAAAAGATATAAAATTTTACATTCATTTTCTCCTGCAAATTTTAGTAAAATAAAACATCCATTTTCTTGAATTTTGTAATTATTTGGGCATTGTTTCATATATTTTATTGTTTCTTCAATAGAATCTTTTTTAATTTAAATTTAAATTTGAAAATAATTTTTTAATAATTTCAAGTTCAAATTTAAAACAATTTACTTTGATTTAAATTTGAAATTTGATTTATAAATTTTTCTAAAGTTTGATTTCCTTTTTCAGAAACATTCATTTCTAATTCTTGTTTAATTTCTTTGATCTTATTTTTTTGTTTTTGAATTTTGCTTTCTTTTTTTTGAATAGTTCGCTTAAGTTGTTTTATTTCTTTTTTTTTTTGGCGATTAGATTCATGAAGTTCATTAATTTCGTTTTTTTTTTTGACTTTAAATTGATGAAGTTGATTTATTTCTTCGTCTTTTTGTTGAATAGTTTGCTTTAATTGATTTATTTCTTGATCTTTTTGTTGAATAGATTGATTAAGTTGATTAATTTCTGAATCTTTTTGTTGAATATTTCTTTTAAATTGATTAATTTCTGAATCTTTTTGTTGAATATTTCTTTTAAATTGATTTATTTCTTGATCTTTTTGTTGAATATCTCTTTTAAATTGATTAATTTCTTGATCTTTTTGTTGAATAGATTGATTTAGTTGGTTAATTTCTTGATCTTTTTCTTCAATAGATTCTTCAAGTTTATTGATTTCTTGTTTTTTTTGACGTTTAGATTGATTTAGTTGGTTAATTTCTTCATCTTTTTCTTCAATAGATTCTTCAAGTTGATTTATTTCTTGATCTTTTTGTTGAATATTTCTTTTAAATTGATTAATTTCTTGATCTTTTTGTTGAATAGATTGATTAAGTTGATTAATTTCTGAATCTTTTTGTTGAATATTTCTTTTAAATTGATTAATTTCTTGATCTTTTTGTTGAATATTTCTTTTAAATTGATTAATTTCTTGATCTTTTTGTTGAATATTTCTTTTAAATTGATTAATTTCTTGATCTTTTTGTTGAATATTTCTTTTAAATTGATTAATTTCTGAATCTTTTTGTTGAATATTTCTTTTAAATTGATTAATTTCTTGATCTTTTTGTTGAATAGATTGATTAAGTTGATTAATTTCTTGATCTTTTTGTTGAATATTTCTTTTAAATTGATTAATTTCTGAATCTTTTTGTTGAATATTTCTTTTAAATTGATTTATTTCTTGATCTTTTTGTTGAATAGATTGATTAAGTTGATTAATTTCTTGATCTTTTTGTTGAATATCTCTTTTAAATTGATTTATTTCTTGATCTTTTTGTTGAATATTTCTTTTAAATTGATTAATTTCTTGATCTTTTTGTTGAATAGATTGATTAAGTTGATTAATTTCTTGATCTTTTTGTTGAATATTTCTTTTAAATTGATTTATTTCTTGATCTTTTTGTTGAATAGATTGATTAAGTTGATTAATTTCTTGATCTTTTTGTTGAATATTTCTTTTAAATTGATTAATTTCTGAATCTTTTTGTTGAATATCTCGATTAAGTTGATTAATTTCTTGATCTTTTTGTTGAATAGTTTGTTTAAATTGATTAATTTCTGAATCTTTTTGTTGAATATCTCGATTAAGTTGATTAATTTCTTGATCTTTTTGTTGAATATTTCTTTTAAATTGATTAATTTCTGAATCTTTTTGTTGAATATCTCGATTAAGTTGATTAATTTCTTGATTTTTTTGTTGAATAGATTGTTTAAGTTTTTTGTTTTCTTTATTTAATTCTTGATTTTTTTGATTAATTAATTGAAGTTGATCAGTTGGAGATAAAATTGGATTATTTTGAGTTCTTGAATAATTTGAAATAAATCCTTTATTTTTTATATTATCAATAATTAAATAAAAATCTTGAATTTCATTATTAATTTCTTGAATTTGAATTGGATCAATATATTTTTCTTTATTTATTAAATTTTTATTGCTTTTTTTAAATTTATTTTTCCAATCTTGAGCTAATTTCCAAATTAAATTTATTCTGTTTTCTTTTGGTGTTGATTGAATAATTTGAATAATTTCTGTTAATTCTTTATTATTAATTTTTCCAGTTTGATTTTCTTCAATAATTTTATTAATATTTTCTTTAATAAACTTTTCACAAAAATTTGTAAGATAATTTGATTCAATGGAAATACTTTTGAAATAAATTGGAATAACATTCTTTTTATTAATTTGTTCTGAAACTTCTTTTTCAATTTTGATTATTAAACTTGTTAATTTAAAATATTTTGAAAGTTGAAAATATTTTTCAAATTTGTTTAAATCAAATTTAAATTCTGAATCATAAAGAAATGAAATGATTGGTTTAACAATATCATATTCAAATTGTGGAAGATATAATTCTTCAGTTTCTGGTTCTTCATGATGATTTTCATAAAAAAATCTTGATCTTGAATTAAGTATTGATTTATGACAAGGAATTTTTTGATTATTTTTTCCAGCATAAATTGTAAAATCACAATTTTCTTCATTTTGAAACATTATTTTATAATTTGAAAGAAGTTCACAAATTAAAAATTTATTCATTTCTTGTGGAGGAAATTGATATAATTTTGATATTTGGATTTTTTGTGATTTTTCTTTTGAATAAATTTCTTGAAATGTAATTTTTTGGATTTGATTTTCAATTTGATTTTCAATTTGAATTTGAATTTGATTTTGTTGATGATGATATTGATGATGATGACGATGATGATGATGATGATGTTTATTTAGATTTTGATTTTGATTTTGATTTTGGTTTTCATTTTGAATTTGATTTTGATTTTTATTTTGATTTTGATTTTGATTTTGATTTTGATTTTGATTTTGATTTTGATTTTGATTTTGATTTTGATTTTGATTTTGATTTTGATTTTGATTTTGATTTTGATTTTGATTTTGATTTTGATTTTTGTTTTTATTTTGATTTTGATTTTGATTTTGAATTTGATTTTGATTTTGATTTTGATTTTGATTTTGATTTTGATTTTGATTTTGATTTTGATTTTGATTTTGATTTTGATTTTGATTTTGATTTTGATTTTGATTTTGATTTTTATTTTGATTTTTATTTTGATTTTTGTTTTTATTTTGATTTTGATTTTTGTTTTTATTTTGATTTTGAATTTGATTTTGGTTTTTATTTTGATTTTGATTTTGATTTTGATTATTTGATTTTGATTTTGATTTCTTTTTTGAAAATAAAGATGAGAAAAAAGGTCGCATGGTGTTTCCTTTGATGTGAAATGAGAAAAAAAAAGGAAAAAGAAAAAGTGGACATTTTGTTTTTTTAAAGGAATAAATAAAATAAATATTTATGAAATAATAATAAATTAATAATAAAAATATTTTATTTTTCATTTTTATTTGTAATTAAATTTAAATTGTAATTTTTTATTGATAATTTTTAAATAAAAAATTTTGAATTTATTTTTTCTCTTTTTTGTTTATTTAAATAATATTTAAATAATATTAAATTAATAAGTAATTAATAATTATTTTGTTTCAATTTCATTTATATTTTATATTTTTATTATTATTTATTATTAAATTTATTTTTATTTATGTTTTAAAATTAAGAAAAATATTTACTTAATTTTAAATTGTTTTTGAAAAGAAAAAATGAAAAAAATAAAAAATGGAATAAAGAATATTAAATAATTGAATTTAAAATTAATTCTATTTTATATATTTTATTAATATTTCTTTATTTAAAATAATATAAAATTATTCCCAATAATTAAATAAAATTAATAAAAATATTTTTAATTAATTTATTTAAAAATGGAATAAAGAATATTAAATAATTAAATTTAAAATTAATTCTATTTTATATATTTTATTAATATTTCTTTATTTAAAATAATATAAAATTATTCCCAATAATTAAATAAAATTGAAAAGAAAATTGAAATTTGTTAATAAAGATAAAAATTGAATTTTAATAATTTTTATCAATAATTTAAATTGAATTGAATTTATTTTCTATTTAAATAATATTTTCATTGCTTAAATTAATATTTTTGAATATTTAGTAATCCAATTTTAATTATAATAAAATATATTGAAAATGAAAATTTAAATTGAAAATTGTTTAAAATATTTTAATAAAGATAAAAATTAAATTTTAATAAGATTTAATAATAAATTTTAATTAATTTTTTCTTAAATTATCTAATAATAAATAATTTAAATTTAATTATTATTAATTTCTATTTTCAATTTTTATTTTTGTTTATTATCTTGAAAAAACAATTTTTCATTTTTTTTATTAAATTTTTAATAATAATTTTAAATTAATTTGAATTGTTTAAAATTTAGTTTCTTTTCCTATTTATTAATTTAAAGAAGTTAATTTAATTGAAAGTAAAAGAAAATAAAATTGAATTTTGAAAAAGAAATGAAAAAATATTTTTTAAATGAAATAAGTTTCAAGTTCATCAACAATCCATTTATTCCAAGAACCAGCTAAATAATTTTTAGATTCATTTGTTCCATATTTAATTCCTTTAGGAAGATTATAAGTTTTACCAAAATTTGAACCATCAAGTTGTAAATTAGAATTTAACCAAAAATCATGTCCATTTCCAAAAATTGCACCATAAATTGAATAAGATTTAACAGCATATCTTTCTTCATCTTGATTAATTGTAAATTTTTCTGGTTTTCTATTATTCTTATCATTTCTTAATGAAAAAATAAAAGCATTTGGATCATTACTATATTCTCCAATGATTGAATGTTTAAATCCAACTTGAGTAAATCCTCCAAAAATAAAATTATCTTTTGTTTTGATAATAATTAATGTTTTTCCTTTATTATCACATTTATTATGCCATTTTTTACAATCAAATCCATCTCTTTTTGCTGAATATCCTTTTTTCATTTTATAAAAGAATTCATTATCATTTATCCATTCTTTTAATTTCTTGAAATATTTAAATTCTTTAATAATTTCTGAAGAATTTAAACCAAAATTTGATTTGAAAATTAATGAATTTTGATTTTGAATTTCTTTTTGAATAAATTGATTTAATTCTTTTTCATTTTCTTCAAGTTTTTGGAATTGAAATAATTTTTGTGAAATTTGATTTGGAATTAAATCTTCTTTCAAAGTATCTTTAAGTTCTTTATTTGAGAAATCAATAAATCTAATTTTTTGAATAATATTTGAAATTTGATTAATATTTAATTTATATTTTCCCCATTTTATTATTGTTTGGAAAAGTTCAAATTCATTTATTAAAATTTTATTATTTGATAAAATTAAATTTAAATGATTTTCTTCAAGTTCAAGAAAAAATGAAGTTTTAATAAATTTATCAAAATTTTTAGAAATAAATTGATAAGAATAATCTAATAATTGATTGAAGTTCATTGATTCAGATAATTTAAGAATATCAACAATAGTTTCAATTTGTAAATTATTTTTGATAAAATTTAAAGAAATTTCAATTAATTCATCAATTAAATATTTTGATGAAAAAATTAAAATTTCAATAACATTTTCTAAATTAATTTCAATTTTTCCTGAATAAAAATATTTCAAAATTGAAAATAGAATTGAATTTGAAACATCTTTAAGAATTAATTTATTTTCTTGAAATTCTTTCATTTTTGAATTAAAAAGAGATTTAAAATAATAATTTCTTGAAGAAAGAATTGATTTATGAGTTTTAAATGAAGATTTATTTTGTTCACAAATTATTTGAAAATCAAAATAACTTTCATTTTGATTTTGATTTTGATTTTGATTTTGAAATAAATTTTTTAAATCATTTGAAAGTTTTTCTAAATTTAAATAAGTTTCCATTTTTGAAATAAAAAAAATTAAAAAAAAAATGAATTTAAAAAATTTTTTCATTTTTTTCTTTCTTTTTTTAAAATAAAAACAAAAACAAAAACAAAAACAAAAATGGAATTTGGAATTTATCATGAAGTTCAAAAAGATGTATTTTCAATTAAAATTAAATTGAGAATTAAATTATAAAATATAAAAATATATAAAAATAATAAATAGGATGCATTATGTGCAGCTCATTGTTTAAATTCACTTTTACAAGGACAATATTTTTCAGCAGGAGAATTAACTGAAATAGCAGAAACACTTGATGAATTAGAAAGACAAACAATGGCACAAAATGGAATTGATTCAGTTGATTTTCTTAAATTTATGGCTCAAGATTCAAAAAATGTTGATCTTTCAGGAAATTTTAGTGTTCAAGTTTTAATTAAAGCTTTAGAAGCTTTTAATATTTCTTTAATTCCTTTATTTCATCCTAGTGAAAAAAATTCAAGAGAAAATCCTCATTTACAAAATGCTTTTATTGCAAATTATATGAGTCATTGGTTTACAATTAGGAAGTAATTTTAAATTTTTTATCCGATTTTAATTTTAATTTTAATTTTAAATTTTAATTTTAAATTTTTAATTTAATTTTAATTTTAATTTTAATTTTAATTTTAATTTTAATTTTAATTTTAATTTTAATTTTAATTTTAATTTTAATTTTAATTTTAATTTTAATTTTAATTTTAATTTTAATTTTAATTTTAATTTTAATTTTTAAATGAATTTTATAAAATGAATTTTTAATTTTAATTTTAATTTTAATTTTAATTTTAATTTTTAATTTGATTTTGATTTTTATTTTAATTTAATTATAATTTTAATTTTTAATTTTAATTTTAATTTTAATTTCAATTTTAAATTTTTATCCGATTTTAATTTTAATTTTAATTTTAATTTTTTAATTTTATAAATGAATTTTAATTTTAATTTTAATTTTAATTTTGATTTTAATTTTAATTTTAATTTTAATTTTCATTTTAATTTTAATTTTAATTTTAATTTTAATTTTAATTTGAATTTGAATTTTAATTTTAATTTTATAAATGAATATTAATTTTAATTTTAATTTTATAAATGAATTTTAAATTAAATTTAGATTTGGAGGTTCAATTTGGTTTAATTTAAATAGTTTATTTAAAGAACCAGAATATGTTTCATCAACATTTTTATCACTTCTTCTTTCACAATTACAACAAGAAGGTTATACAATATTTGTTGTTAAAGGAATTTTACCAGAATCAAAAGCTGATCAATTTCTTGAAGGATTAACTGAACTTCCAAATTATAAAAAATATCAAAAACCAAAACAAAACCAAAAATAGAAAAATGAAAAAGATTCAATTGAAATAAATCCAATTTTAAAAAGAAACAATTGAAAAAGTAAAAGAGAAATGATAAAATAAAAAGAAGAATGTAAATTATAATTTTTAAATTAAAAATCGGATAAAAATTAATTTAAATTTTTAATTTTTAATTTATAATTTTTAATTTAGTTGATGAACAACAACAAATGGAATTAGCAATTCAACTTAATTCTTCTTGAAATTAATAAAGAAGAGATAACACAG